>WYDI02002135.1:0-65606 GCA_009867235.2 Psittacus erithacus
AAGGCCAGGTTGGACAGAGCCTTGGGTGACATGGTTTAGTGTGAGGTATCCCTGCCCATGGCAGGGGGGTTGGAACTCGATGATCTTAAGGTCCTTTCCAACCCAAACTATTCTATGATTCTATGGGAATTGCAGTCCCTGAACTCCTTAGACATTTTACTTCTGATGCATACTTGATCTAAAGCTTGTCTGTCTTCACCAGTAAAGCTGCTTAATGTCCAGAAAATGATCCTGTTCCTTTAAAAAAGTTGTGCTACTTATCACAATGACTTTTTGTTGTAGAAAATTCCCCAGACCGGCTCTGGACCTCTTTGAGAAGTATTTCCTTTTACTATTTTCAAATGTATGGAACTGTAATCTCATCAAGTGTGTGCTTATTACTCATGTATGGCATTATGGTTCTTGGTAACATGGGTATTAACATGGGTATTATTATCTTCTGATCAGCTCAAATCTGTTGAGTAGTGACTTATTTTCTCCAATTGTATGGAGTTTTTAAATCTTTCTGTAATCCTGCTTTTAAATCCCATCAACCAGAATTATTTTTTAATATCATTTGTGTTTAGAAAATTGAAATCTAGAAAATAACAGTTTTTCTCAGGGAGAGTATCAAGTTAGAAAAATGTCAGTATCATTAGTTTGCTACCTAAAATGTGGCCATACATACTTGTGCATACTCCTACTGCAGTTTTCAAGCAAAGTATCAGAATGGAAGACTTTTATTAAATTACTCTTGATGGTTAAACTTGCAGCTGAATCTGTTTCTGTCCAGCCTTTAACAATAGGGCACAATGCAAACTATGTGGATTAGAGGCAAGCTCTGTGAGAATGCTTTGCACTTCAAAAGGTGATCAACAGCAAATCTCAATTTTTGATGCAATTGACTGCAACGTTCAAGTGTAGTCAAGCATCATTCCAGTGTCAGTTTAATGGCATGGCAATCAAACAAAGCAAAAGGTTCTGAACCTAAAGGCTTACACTAGTTGTCTATTCACTCAGAGCTTGTTTTTCTCCCTTTGTACACCAAACTTGTTTTCTTAGATGTGTTGCATAAAATAACTGTGAAAAAGCTATGTTGTCATCTAGATCAGTTATGCAGACAGCTTCTCTGAGACTGTGAACAAGTCATGGGGAATTTCAATGATGGAGTAGATTTCAGGTTAGTTGGGGGTTAGTAGCAAAACTGACATAGTGAGCATGATCCGCTGATTTTTCTTGCAGTGTTTTATGTTCTTCCGTCACTTGTTGCTGATTTAACTCAATCTTTTCATCTTTATAATGCGATAGTTACACTTATTTTGGTATTAAAGCATAAACTCAAATGCGTCTGTGCACTCAGCCATGGAATCATAATGACAAGCTGCCTGAAGACCTGTATCTAGGATTTACCAGAGCAGTGTTTTGTTTAGCCTGGTGTGTCATGTCCAGGAGCTGAGCAGCCATTTAAAATACATGTATGTATGGATTACACATCAAGCGCTGGCAATAGAACCAGCTGTCCGGCATCTTCATCCTGTGTCTGGTGTCTATGGTGCATGACTCTGAAACAAACACTTAAAGCTGTATAAAGTGCATAGGCGCCTGTTCTCTCAGAAGTTAGGCAAGGCTACCTTGACATGCCCATCTTGTCAAATATACTGGGATTACGAAGGGGTTTTAACAGGATGCAGTCTGTGGGGTGGGATTATTCCTCCAGAGATGAATCGTGGTGTAGTGATTACACACTGCTGTCTTATCACTTGTTGCTGAAGTAGGAATATGCATAAGGTACAAAACCTGGGCTTGCAGGTGGTGGAAGGGCAACTGCCTGATAAATGTCTCATGCTGGCCTATTCTGATGCAGGCTGTTGTCCACTTTCTCTGCCACAAAGCCCTTGTGTGATCCTGGGACCGTCATTGATGCAGCCACAGGTGGTCATAAATGGCGTGTTCCTTATTTCCTGAATTACTCGCAAGCCTAGGGACTCATTTGAGGCACATACAGAACTGCTGCCAATAGTATGCTACAGAAAGAAATTCCTGCCTATTTCAAATTGGGCATCCACTCTGACCAGACACTTTCATTGCTTCAATTTCCTAACGAGGGAATAATATTGTCTGCCTTGCCCTCCGGAAAGTGTTGTGAAAATAAATGAATTGATGTTGTGCAAGCACAGAAAGCCAGATTTTCAAAGGTGTTTATTCAAATACAGACAAATATGTAGGGCAATATACCAAACACTCCCAGCAATGCTGGTCCTAATTATTTAAAACTCTAAATGTCTGTCTGCATTCTTGGACTCCTGAAGAAACTATTGAGTCTTTAGGCCTTGGAAATGCTAATTATGTGAATGCCACAGAAGAGTAAATTGTTAGGAAGAGAAAAGGGTATATTTAAGGATAGAAGCTGAAGGAAATAATGAGATAATGTGACTTACATGATGACTTTCTTCAGAGACAATTTAAATTGTATGCTGTAAATAATGTTTGCGAACACTGAACAGTTATGGGAAAACAAACTAGTGAATAAGTTTTTGTCAAGAGAGCATGGCACATTCCATGTGTGGATTGAGGCATGGGGCTGAAAGAAAAATGACGTGATTGTGTTGTTAAAAGCTGTTATCTGAGCATATAGATATGAGAGGGGTTAATGAGGGTTCTACAGCAACACTGAGAGTTTTAAAGGCAGACCTTTTGTGTGCATATTCCTTGGTTGCTTGGGGGAAAAAAAAAGGGGAAATGATCCTGTGTCCAGCCCTCTAAATGCTAAGCCTGGGACATTTAGTTATGGAGGGTATCTTCACAGCATGTGCAGGCACTTACACTAACAAAGAGTGGTAGCAGCTGCTATTCCCCACCTGGACCAGCAGCAATGTGTCTCACAGGCGCTCTGGAAAGGTGGCTGTGAACACCTTCAGTTCTGCTCAGTGCTCAGCTACATGACAGCCCTTCAGTGTTGCTTCATGTTCCCCATCTTTCCCTTGTCCTTCCTTGGGTCCTCTCCTTTCTGACTCATCCTCCTGCCCCATCCCAGTCTCTCCTTCTCAAATGTCCTGACTTGATTCTGTGGCCCTACTTGCTCTCCTTGGCAAATTTGTAATTCTCCTTTCTTCCCTCAGGAATTGCTTTTGAACCCACGCATACTTCAGTTACCTGTCTGATACCTCTCCCACCCTCTATGATTTTTATTTGTGCCCTGCCTCCATGCTACAGCCGTGTCTTAAATCCCCATGGTTTTACATTGTTGTCTTCTTCAGTCTAGAGTTGCGTTCCCAGACCCTTCCTCCCTGACTTATCTGAATGTCTTTGCTTGAAAAGGCTCATGTTTCTCAATATTTGTGTGCTCAGACAGCAGTAAGATCTGACTCCCCTTTCTTCCACTTCAGCAGCAGTAAGATCTGACTCCCTTTTCTTCCTCTTCTTTGACTCCTTCTCTCCCCTTAGATGCTCCATCTCCTAGTGTCTCTCTTCAGTCATTTGCTGCCAGTGTCCGTTTCCTTACCTCTAAGGTCCACATCTATTTTTGTGCCTGTCCTTCACCTGTTTCTGTTTCCTTCCATGACTCCAGCTCCTGCCCGTGGCAGAGCCAGATGCCCTGTCCCCTCCATCCTTGTGGCTGTTAGTCATACACCTTTTGTCTTGTGGTCCCAGCTCCCACTTCCCATGCTGTCTCCAGCTCCTAATTCAAGGAGCTTCTTTCCTGATATGCTCTAGTCCTTTTCTCCAACTCTCTTGTCACAATTTCTTGCATATTGTCTCTGAATCTCAATATTCTCTTTTTAATTCTCCTGAATCTTTTTTCTCTTTTCAGCATATGAGTCATGCTACTATTGGATGGCAGCAGAGACAGCGTCAGAATGTGGCAAAGGAGTTTCCCACTCTCAGGTCCGGTTCCCAGCCTCACGCTATTCTGGAAAAGCCAAATACAGCTTTTTCAGGTTTCCTCTGGTTTTAGCTACAGCCTGAGCAACCCTAAGAGCTGTGGAATGAATGGGCTCAGAGAAGGAAGATTCAGAAGGAACTGCCAGAATCATTAGCTGGTGATGTTGAGGAGGTTGCTGCTAAGGATGTGTGAAGTGTGATTTCTCTAAGATTTATAATAAAATTCACTTTGACTTTTGTGGCAGAAGGTGAAGCCATAACACAGATAGGCTAAGTTTTAGGCTTTTGCTAAATTTTAACATCCTTTCCCATGCTATATGAGCAGTGAAGCTCTTCAGAGGAAATTTCATTAGTTTTTCCTTTAAGGGGTGAGAGAAGTTATCAACTGCAAATCTTATTCTGGGAAGCAGCACAATGATTTTGGTTGAACATTTCAAAACCTGAAATTCCACCTGAGTTTAGTGCTTGTTGTACACACTTTCATTCCAAATTATTAAAGTTTCACTAGGTAATGGATGCACAAAAGCAAGGTGTTACCACAGACACATTGTGCTGTGTCACTAGTTGGCAGTTCTTGCTAACCCCAATTAGATTTTGGTAATATTGTTTCATTATCTAACATTCTCCTTTACAAAACTATTGGAATTAGAAATGCATTTTAGAATTTGGCCTTCAAAAATCATGGCACTGAGTAGTACTGGCTGCCTACCAGGCTATGTGTGTGAGAATTCTTTTTTTTTTATCCTGTGTGGAATTTAGTAATTTTGTAAGATCTCCCCACACCCTTTCTCTGCAGGAGTCACTTAATTTCTTTGTGAGCTTTGCTGCTAAACTGTGTATAATTTGAGGTTTTCATTGTTCTTACCCTGCTTTTGAAGTTGCTTTGTGATTTTTGAAAAGATGTTAATTTTCCTTTTGTTGTTTTCTGTTGGCCACTTAATCCTTTCCCATTCTAATTGTTATTCTTACTGGTCTCCTCAAACTTTTCTGTTGTTTGAAATGTCTGTCATCTAAAACTTGCCTTTGTTCTTCCAACAATGATTTTGGGAGCCTCCCTGCTGAGCTGCATTCCAAATGTGTGTGTGGCTGTGGATGGGGGGGATTTTGGCCTTCCTTGCTCTTTGACGCCTCTCTTTCCTGTATCTGGACTATCAGCAAATACAAGCAGTTCAGAGAAAACACTCCAGTTCTGCTTCCTTTGACAGTGATTGTCATACAGGACAGAATCAGGAGAAGCTGAATGTCACTTTCAAATCCCATTGCCATTGTGTTAGACTCCACCAGCATTTATCAGTTCTAATGCAGGAGTTGTGGACTGATGAGTCTGACTGCACCTTAGTTCAGACAGTCCTGTTTGAAAATATATTTCTTTTTGAGTCTTTTGAGTCTTCTAGCTCCTGCTCAGCAGCTCTGCAAACATTTAAGAGCTATGTACTTAAGAGTGGAAGCAAACCAAAATGACTAATAATTCCTTCAAAAATAGTTTAGAATAGGATGGAATAGCTGAAGGTATCCCTGGAGGTATATGCCAATCAGAGAGGAAGTCCAGATATTTATAATGGACTAAATATTGTCATTTCAGCTCAAAGAATTTCACGTCAAAAGACCTTGGACCCTTACAATCGTGTAGGAATCATAGTTGTGTTGACTTCTGAGAAACTTGAGATCTTAAGGTCCAGATTTTAAAGCTGTTTGGGTACCAGGGGTTAGATACAGGTGTATAGCAGCAATATTAACTACCTAAGCGTAAAGTAGAGATTCTTGACTCAGTTTTAAAGTGGGTACCAACTCCATGGCCTGGAGGAGTGTTATTGGATGATGTGGATGTGGAACCTTCATTTCTTGGCAGTTTGGGTTTTTTTTGTTTCTTTTTTGTCTCCAGATGGGTAGGTATAAGTACCAAATATGAGGAGAGGATTTAGGGCTATGACTTCTGCAGGGAGAGAGACGCCTCATTGCCATCCTCTGTAAAATGCCAGGTTTCTAGGGTGGGTGGGATTCAAGGAACCTGCTAGTCCTTGGAACTCCACCATTGGCTGGCTTAGACAGCTCCTTGCTTGTTGTTAGTTTCTGTGTGTATTGAAGCAGCTGTTTGCTGAAGGCCTCAATGCTCACACCAACATCAAGGAAGTCTCCTCTGGAGATATGACACTGAAATGTGTGTGCCCTGTTACATTTACACATCTTTTGTCCTGGGTGGAAATTGCTTAGGAAGCTGAGTCATCGAGGTGCTTGGAAAATGTGTTCCTTTAGGAGAATTTGCCCCTTGCTGAACTTCAGGTGACTGGACGTGTTGGAACTGTGACAGTCCAGTCTTCTCATGAGTGACTGTTGTGTCCTGGCACAAACTGGTTTGGTTTGAAGTATGTATGCCTACAGAGCTCATTTAAAATTATCAGCTATTATTAAGGAGAGAGCAAAAATTTAAGGAAATGCTCTTTTTGTACCACAAAAGCTGGTATTCTTGATCAGTGCTAAATTTTCACTAACATAATAAAGACTCAGTTCTGAAAGCTTTACTCATCAGTTTTTCAAGTTATTACAGCACAAAGTTGTAGCATGAATATACCCATAAATTATACTCTGTTTTGCTAACTACAGTCATACAAGGGCTACTCAATGGCCTCTGAAGGTCTCTTGGAAGCCTTGAAAATTGAGACACCCTCTTTTCCACTTCCACTCTGTTACTGTAAAGCCTCACCTCTTGGCTTCCTTGTGGTCTCAAGCCAGTGCTGTGAACTGGCTTTGAGTTTGTTGAAGAGGCTACTGTCTTGAACTGACCAGTTTCCTGGCTGGCTGCTGGCCTAGGGCAACAGTTTCTGGGCTCAAAGAGGTTTGCAGAACAGAAAATGCTGTCCTGATGGTGCACACATTTGCAATTTTTATCCAAAATGTTCCTGAGAAAGCAAGCTTGGGATTGATCATGAGACTTTGTAAATGCATGCCTTTTGACCATGTTGGACAAGAAAAATCCCAACCCTAAAGGAATGCTGCAGAACATCAAACATTTCATTCAGGGTCTGCCTAAATATGGCTGGTTGTAACTGTGCTAGGTTTTACAAAGGCAAGCTTCTCTCCCCCGCCGAGGGAAACTAGCAATCTGAGAAGTCCAATTTTGCCAGAGTAATTAGGTCAACAGCTGGGCATGCAGCAACTGAAGTTATATAGTTGGAGGCCACATCTTCTCACCATCCTGACCATCTCAACTGGCCCAATGCAAGGCTACCATGTCAACTTAGCCTTACCCTAGCACCCCTCCCTTTCCAGGCAGATAAACCAAATCCACTCCATCCTACCTGCCAGAGAAAGGTCTTCTCCTTCTCTAAAACTGTGCCGGTTTCCTAATAAATCTCCCACCCGTGACTTTGGCAACAGTTCAGTTTCACGTGAGGAGAAATTAACTTCCCTATATGAAACTTTTTTAACTTAACAGTATCTCTTGAGCTAGTGACAAACTGTTTTTATGAAAAGTAGACAGTAATTTTTCAGTGATGGTGGTTTGACTGGAGGTGATTTGCTCAGAGTGCATTGCTGGGAATCAGTACACTGCTGTAGTTCAGTAGTTGGTCTTCGTTAGATATGATCTTTACTTCAGTTAATTCATTAGCCTTTCAGTGCTGCACTAACAGAAAGACTCCCTTTTGACAATTAAGACCACAAGGGAGGGTTTGGGAAGATGATTGCTCCCTCCTGGGAAGAGATGAAAGACTACAGTGGTAAAGAGAAGAGATTTTTCATTATAGATCTTAAGATTAAACCCAAGGGACTGCTTGTGCTGGAAGTCTGCCTTATGTTTTGTATCAATAAATTATTTCAAATACTTGGCTTTTGGTCATGTTTTTTAGGTAATGGTTCTCTAGTTTAGCTCACTGATTTCTTGGAGGTGGTTAGCAGATAATTAAATATGTGGAACAGTGTAACAAAAAACATGATTCTATCAAAGCATATTAATTGCCAGGTCTGGTTTTAAACTTAGCAGAATCACTGCAAACAATGAATTTGCTACATCTTCCCTAAGCACTTTCCTACTGCTTTGTCTATTTACATTATAATCCATAGCATTTACTATGAGCAAACATAAAAGTAATAATTTTCTTGTGCAAACAGAAAAATATAGGGGGAGACTTACTTTTTGTGTTTATTAATCCTTCTGTGTCATCTGGTGGAAACTAGTTGGTGTAAACTATACTTAAACCCCTGTTAGACTACTCGAGATTTGTAAATAAGTCTTCTTGGAAATGAAAACCAGGTCATTTATCTTCTGTTGCATCTGTAAACAGAGTTTTTCTTAAACAGCAAAGAAACCATTAGTGCCTGTCCACTAGTGCATCACCAAATATTCACTTTTGTGCTAAGAAGTTCATGTGGAAAAATTTAGAAGAAATCTGAGCCAGAGGTGGTTTCGGTCTATGGCTCTATGAGCAACTCAAGCTTCTAGAATGCTTTACCTGGCACTTTCCACGATTGCTAATTGGAAAGGCAGCACTGCTGCTTTGTAGAACAGGGCAGGGAGAAGGTTCTGCTGAAGAAAAACTTTAAAATGTGAGAAAAACTGAAAGTTCAAGCAATGCTGTGAATAGTCTTTATGGTAAGGGACTGCTTTGAAGGTGGACGAGTCTCCATCTGTCCCATACACCCTTTCCCTGTACACAGCCTCAGCCTGTCCTTTTCGGATTGCTACATCTTCTGAGGAGGATGAAGAAGTCAATGGAACAGAAGAGAAAAGAGGGTCTGGCTACCTAAAAGCTACTTCTCTCTTCCTGTGGTTGCTGGAATTATGTGTGTACTTACACATGCTTTTTAAGGGTGAGGTGCTTATATTACATTCGTGCAGTTCCTTGGATTTGTTTTAATTTCCTTTTTGATTGTTTCAGTTATTTTAAATGAGAGGAAAAAGTTTGCTTACAACAACACAAGCCCTATAACAGACCTGTTTAATCCTCAGCATCTTGTCTATCACTACTGTGAACAAGAAGAAGCAGAAAGCCATCCACCTTGGTTGCTGCTGCTGTTTGTTTGACAGTTCTTGGCATGACTGGCTTTCCCAGAGAAGCAGCAGCCCAACTATTTATACTGTGGTTGTGTCTACAGTAGATTCTTGAGGAAATCTCCCATCATTAGACTGCTGGCAGAGACAGTAACAGTGGGAGAACTCACGCTGTCAAGGCCTTGAAGCTTTTAACCATCAAACTGGCTAACCCTCTGGGTATTCTTTGTGCCACCCTAAATAAAAATGAAGACAAGCAATCCAATCCAAGCTGAATGAAGCTTTACTTTTCTCACCTTGTTTGCTGGGTCCACTTCACTGGTTCAGTGCACACTAGTATATAAGCCTTACTGAATTCTCGAGGTTTGCTCTCACTTCATCCAAACAGGTAGAGATTTGCTATTGAATTCTGTGAGAGAAGAATCAGGCTTTAATACTGAATTATCAGCCTTTCAAAAGGACAGAAACTAATTCTATCGATTATTTTGCCTTTGGCATAGCCTTGCTTTATGCTAAAAGCGCACACAGTTGTTAACCTAGTTTTCAGAGCTGTGATGTGTCCTCCAGCATGGAAAGAACCAGTGCTGCAGTGGTAGATTTTTCTGTCTGCAGTCAGAAGTTTTTGTTTTTCTGCTCTATGAAATGTAGGCTTTGGGACTGAAGAGCTCTTTCATAAGAAAGAGATTCAGATATCAAGTCACTCTTACTCAAGATGTTAAGTCACAGCTTTTCTGTGTATCTAATGTTTCTGAGTTGATGACATGTCAATCAATGATGGTTATGTCAATCTGAGTGGTATCTAGCATTGTTTATTCTGTGAGATGTCTCTTTGTATCAGTCCAGCTAAACTTAAAATCTACCTGAATCTAAGCTCTTCATCCTCATTCTCCCCAGAAACTGCACTTGTCTAGACACCCACTTTCTGAGGGCTCCATCTGTGCTGTTCCTCCTGCCTGCCTCTCTTCAGAAGGCACCTTCCTGGACAGCAGTTTTCTGATCCTGTTGGTCTGATCTACCTTCCATGGAGTGTCTACAGAAAAGCCACGCAGATGAAAAAAGAACCCGCCTAAGCACAGATTTCATCAGGTGATCTGCCTCCTGGAAGTGTGAAGTCTGAGGTCAAAGTGTTGTGTTCAGATTTTCTTTTCAATTTCTGTCTTACAGAATAACTTTATGGTGTTATTCTGCATTTCAGAAGACTTTCAGATTCTGTAAGTCACCCTAAAAATATTTCAAGGAGTTTCTTTTCTTTTATGCCAGCCTGCTGGCCATGGTGGAGTATCTCTCCATGTTTTCCAGTCTTCAGGTTGATTAATTCACCTATTCATTTATTATGAGTGAAACTCTTCAGGCTGTCTCAGATGTGATTGGTGACCTTGGTCACCCGACCTGTGGTGCCTTTGTGAGTGTTTTTTAATAGTCACTGAGCAACCTGAATAATTTTCTTTCCTGATTTTATCTCTGCTATTCAAACCTCTACCTTTGATTGACAGAGTTTCAAGGGTGGATTCATTCTTCACTATACAAGCCCCATACCACATCCTTTGGAGATCTGAGAGCAAGGGAAGCCCTGTTCTACCTCACAGGTGGGAAGGAGAGGGCTCTACACCAGACCCCATGCTCTGCTGTGGGACTAGCCTGTACCTGAACCAATTATTTTATTTATCTGTCCCAAGAGGCCAACCCATATGGCAGGGAGAACTAGCCTGACAGCTAATATGCTCATGTGAGAGAGAGAGATGTGAATCTTGCTAGAAAAAGGAACTGGCCCTGGCCCCCTTGAATGTTTCATCAGTTCCTTTTACCGGCTGGAATGGCAGTAGAACCCATGGAAGACAGGAGTGGCTTAGCCCTGCTGTTTAAGAAAGAACATGCTGAAATGCTTTAAGACAGGGAAGAGTTCAGAGTGAAGTGGCATGCAAAGCAAGTACTTCATACAGCCCAGAATAAGGCAGATGGGCCTTGGGGTAGATATAGTATTGGACTGTATGTCCTTGGCACATCCTCTGATCCATATCTGGAGCATCTGTTGTCCGTTGAATGGACTCTTGTGAATCCCTTTTTATGGGCAGATCCTTAACCCCCGATAAACAGCCTGGCTGCCTAGCTTAGTGCTGGGAGTGTTACTATGGGGCCCAGCACCCAGACATGAAGAGCTGCAGTGCTGAGTGCTGTTTGTCGAGGTACTTCTGTAGGTAGGCACCATGTCTGTAACTTCATTTTGAGAAGCACAAGGCTCTCATTACCTTCAGACTGATTTGTGGATATTCAGGATACCTTTGCATGTTGTAATGCATCTACAGCCCTGAGTCCATCATAACTAGATGGACATGCGATAATATCCAATATAAATAGATGAGAATGCACCTGTTAGAGAGAGAAATACAATGTGCTTTTTCTGCAACACCCCCAAGCCTGTGTACTGGCATTAACAACAGCGAAGACCAGCTCCGAAGTATGTTCTTCTCTTTTCTATTAACGATTAATCCAGATCTAGACTGGCTGTTCTGCCTTCAGTAGTCATAATCCATGTGATATACAGCAGAACACAATCATGACATTAACTTCTGTATGAAGAGTATCTTTAATGAAGTAGCTATTTAGTTTTTGTTATTACAGAACTAAAGTTAGAATTGCTGAAACTTTGCTTCTTTATATGCACACAAGTCTCCTACTAGCTACAAAAACATCTTTATTCAAACTGAAACATCTTCACTGATGAAAATGTGAATTATCCTAATTTGATTGCTCTTCTTGGCAATAAAATTATTTTTTCACCAATGAATTGGTCACTAATTCCTATTGCAAAGTAATTAACCTACCTTCTTAATACCCTCAAAACATTAGCTGGGTTTGTCTATCCAATAAAATAAAAGTGCATTTTTTACAGAAGGCTCTTCATTCATTCAGCATATAGGTCTGTCTTGAGAAAGTGTGTTACTAAGTGACAGCATAAATCTATGATTGTCTTTTTCTCAGGTCTTAGAGAAGGTTCAGCATCTTAAATGAGTAACTGGCCACCAGATGAGATGATAGCCTGCAACTGGAAGCCAAACAAGCATTTTAAACATGAGAACTGGCAGTTTCAAAGTACAGCAAATGCAAAGGCATTTAAGCCTATGTTTTGATTATCTAGTGTAACAACTACAATGTTCTGCAGTGTGTGTTCTCAGCAGAACTGTTTATATGGTCGGGGTTTGCTCATGTTTAGGTACATTGCCAAATCAAAGCATCTACTTCTTTCCCTCCTGTCCAGTCTAGATATTTATATTGCACCATTGCCTGCAGTATAAATCTCTTCAGAATGTCTTTTCAGTGGAATTTTTAACTTGAAATGGCTTTTTAAATGAGGACTGTAATGTTAGCCAAAATGGAAATATCCTGGGTAAAAATATCTGGGTTTAACTACATTTTCATGTCTTCCATTAGGAAAATGAAGAGCTAAAAGATCTTCCTGTGTCTGGCAACCTAAACTTAAACAAACTGGCTTGTTGTCATCTTGACTGGCTGGATTTTTGGAGTTATATTTTTTGATTGCAGAAAACTGGAAAATAGTTTGTGGAGAGGTTTCGGTTTTGCAGTGAAATTTTGAAAAATTTCTGTGGAAGACTGTAAATTAATTAAAATATTTCTATTTTTTACATAAAAACAACTTGAACTTCCAAATGTGTGCTGAAAGTAATCAGTTACTTTGTTCTATTGAAACACTTTAGTTCATACTTGCACTGTTGGTATCTAATTCAGGAGGCTGGCTCCCTGGCTGTCTGTGTAATCCAGAGAGAAAACCTGCTACACAGCATGAATCTGGACATGTAAATCAGGCTCTTGCTCTCCATTTCCTCTTGGAGGAACCTCTCTCTGTCCCTTAACCATATGGTATGCCCAGGGAGACCAGCTTCAAAGTTCGATGCTTTAAGATACATATTTAAGATACCTACTGACCAAAACTGGATTAGATAAAGAATATAACTACAGCATTTTCTGGAACCATTGTCATCTGTGCAATTAGCTGCATATATCTGTTAACATAAGTAGGTTGGATAAAACTGTTCTGTGTGTGCACCATGTGTGTGTTTTTCTGTTTGTGAGAGAAAGTGAAGAAAAGATTGCGTGAGTTGCTAAATGAGGTTTCCAAAAATATTCGCAACCCAGGAATCTGTGTCTGCTTGCTGTCTTTCCCTACCCATCCTCTTAAATTCTCTATCATTTCTGGCATTTTTTGTCTCTCAAGGCACCCTCCTCCCACAGCATCATCATTTCTCCCTTAACTTCTCTTCCTTTCATCTTAGAGCTCCATGCTTCTCTTGGCATAGTCAGAATCTCTCCTTCCTGCTTTCATAATGTCTCTCCCCTACCCTTCAAGCTTTTAAAGCTTTCTAAGGATCTCAAAGATTGCCTTTCTTCTAACTCAACTGATTGCCTGACTATGGTCTATTGCTGAGAGCCTGAGCCAAAGCAAACTTAAGAGAAACACTGATGCTGCTCAGCTGGCATGGATGATAAAGAAGGTACTTTGCTATAGGAAGTCAAATGGTTCCATAACACTGAAGGAAAAAAATGTAAATCACGTACATAGTGAGCTGAACAGCATCATGAGAGATCTTTTAGTCTCCTCCCTGTGCTGCAACAAGGAACATAAAAGTCATTATTCTAATTAGCTTTACTACCCTTTCTGTTCTTTGCTGAGTAGAATAATTGTTCAACCCTAGTCTGCTGGGTGACGGTTGGGTCTAGGGCCAGAAATCGCAGTTGCTGTAGTGTGCAGGGCCAGCACTTGGCTCCTGAGGAGCCCTCCTTTAATATTACCTTTGCTGTGTTTTCAGTTATTAACTGTTTCCATGAGATCAGAGCAGAACGGTGGACTTCAAACAGCACCTTTCAGCAAGTTTGACTTCAGCATCATCTCATGCAGCAGACAGTCCTCTCATGCCCATGCTATGGGAAGGTTTGAAAAATGCCTGGTGCTACATTCTCTCCTGTTTGAGAAGCCCCACTGAACAGACCCAGGGACCATCTTTGTTGAAGAGAATGGAAATCAGCATCCAGTGGCCAAACTTGTACCATAATATCCCTGAATTCACTAGGTCTGTTGTCTTTTCTAAGGAGGGATTTGTGTTAGTTTGCCACAATTTGTTCTCGTTAAGCCCAGTGTAACTGTTATCATCTGCCAGGTACTTGAAAAATGGTAGTTTTATTTAATAGGAGTTTCTGTTTTTCAGGGATTCTTGTTTTGCTGACATGTCTGTAATTCCACCATCCTTTTTAAAGATAAGTACTGTCTTCTCTACTTACCAGCCATTCAAAGCAGCCATTCAAATCCAGGCTCTCAGATTACTGTAGTTAGCTCCTCATGCAAGAGAGGATTTCCTCAAGCCCTGGTGGTTTGAACATCCTTAATTTATTGAAATATTTTTCACCTGTGTTTAGTACACTGTGACCTGCCTTGCTATTTCCATGTTAATGCTAAGTCACAGTTAACTTTTTTTTTTGGTGAATACAGAAAGAAGCATGTTACCATATGATTTACATCTCTGTGGGCTCTTCTCCATTCCTGCTTGGAAAAGCGCCAGTTTCACTCTTCTAATTCATTTCTTATTGCCTTTATAACCCTTATAACTTGACATTCATTTTTATTCCTCTGTGCTTTATCTGTTCCACTTCACTCATCCTTAGTTACACGCTTTTACTTTCATTATTTGCACAAGCTGTTTTTGATATCCTAGTCACTGAGGGACTCAATATTGAAGACTCAGAGGCTGCATCCAAGACCTTTTGTTTGAATCTTGTGGTTTGCCACTGCACATGCAATATAGTATGTTTTACTAACTCACAGCTATCCACAATTATCCTCCTAGAAGATTCTACCAGTCAGTTGTTTAGCAGGTGAAGTCTGATCTCCTGAGTATTTTTCTGTTGTTCCCATGTTTCTTTTTCCCTTAGAATACTGAACTCTTGTTACTTCATTCAGATTGTCTCTAAATTTGTCACTTGCCAATCAGCTGGAGTTGGACAAAAGGCATAGTCAAGTCTTAGCATCTTTCTCCATCTAAAATAAGAAGCTGCACTCAGCATGTTGCAGGCACTTGCTCCACCGAACTGTTTGTCCAAAAGACGCACATGTACCATCAGATATTCTCTTTGGGTACTTCTGATATTTATTCAAGAAAAAAAATCATTTGCTCCTTTCTCCCTTTTTTCAGTGGTCTTCAGTAACTTTCTAACTTTATATTCGTGCCATTTTTTTGTCCCTATTTTTAATCTGATCTTCAACAAAGCCATCTTTTCCCTTATTTGAGACTCATAGATCTATCTGCCAGAGGGCAGAGGAACCTGCATGTTTATTCCTCCTTTCCTTCATGTAGTGATGCTCTAGTCCAGAAATTTGTCTTATCAGTGGGGTTTGTACATTAGGCCTTTAAGAGATGACCACTACACTGGGTAGTCTAAATCCTGCTCTATATCATGTCCCTGAGCTATCCTTTGGCTTCACAGGAGTTGCACAAGCATGGCTGAAACTGATGTTTGGACAAATTAATCTCCAAAACTTTTCTCTCATTCTCTTGTTTGTTTGTTTTGTAACCAACAATAATACAAGTTTTCTGCAGTAAAGGCTATCTTCTACCAGCCCTATGCTATTATTTCTTTAGTAAGCAGATTCCTAAGTTTGGGGAAAATAGTTTCTTTTGCTTCTAGTTAAATAAGTTCTTGGATGCTTAAAAATGAAATCTGATTCCTAATTGAAATGGTTTACTTCCATTGTGAATTTGCCAGTTTGTTATTGCAGAGTTGCACATGATTGCCAGGCTCTTGGCACTGCTGTGGATAGTCAGGGTGGGGGGAAAATCACTGAAGTGTTTAATTGGAGGATAATTGTCCTGCAAATTAATTTCACAGGTCTTGAAAAAGGCAAAGGGAGCTCAGCCCACTCCATTAAATTATTTTCACTGGGAACTACCTCCTTGTCAGGGCTATAGATTTGAGCCAAGTAATCCTTCTAATACCTAATTAAGAAATTAGGTGATTTTCACATATTACTTTCCGGTAAACAATTAAGGCAAGAGCAAAGCCATGCTTGAAGACCATGTCTGGGTAGGCATTTTGTCACATCTCTCTTTCCGTGGGATGATTTTTGACCTCTTTTCCATTCATATGCTGCTTGTAAACAATGTTGTTTTTTAATATACTTCTGTTGTGTCAATTCTTGGACAGATTTATGGACTCTCAGGGACTCTTTCACTCCTTTTTCATCCTCTCTATTTGTTTCCCAGTCTTCATAATCTTGGAGTCAGGGTGAGAGGATATGCCACCTTCTGTTCTGTGTTGAGGCTGCATTTAAGTCCTGCCCTTCAGAGTTACCTCGGCAATATTTCAAGCAAAGTATTCCTCATCTTGGGATTACACTTTCTGCTTTATGCTTTTTCTATTAGCTACCACTGCTGTGTAATACTGGAGCATAAGAAGTAAGCAAATTCTTATCTCTTCTTTCCCAAACAGGTCGTTGGTGCTTTTCTTCTGCGCTGCGCCACCAGGCCAAATTATATGTGTTCTGCTGACCCTCTTCCTTCTTTGAATCAAGGCTAAGGAGCAGGGATGTAAGGAAGGAGTTTGCTAGCAACACTTTTGCAGCCTAGAGAAAAGACTGGTTTGGGCATAGAGATGCTCACAGGGAGGAAACACAGGAAGCTTTAGACCCTTCACAACTTTCTCTTTGTGGGAGATGTGAAGAGCAACCTTGCCAGGTGTGTGAAATCTGAGGATTGTGGATCCATCACAGAAAAAGAGAGGAATGTGGACAAATAGCAGCATCCTCTATTGCAACATACAGATATACGCTATCTACCTGAAGGCAGAGTCTGGTGACTGCAGATGCAAAAAAAGAACCTCATGGCAACACATGAGCCCTGCTTTATGTGAGAACTAAGATGAAAGAAACATTTGGAATAAGAAGGCCAGTGCTCAGAAGTGGTGAGCACAGAGTGAAGGTGAAGGTTCAGTCTTAGCTCTGCGTCCTACTTAGGAATTTCCAAGTGTACTTGGTACTTCTTGCTCTCCCCCTACCCCCAGATAGCACCTAATGTGCTTTGAATGGAAATTTCAAGTCATAACGGTTAAACAGGGAGACATTACACAACTGTGCCTCCTGGATGCAGCCCCAACAGCTGTCCTGGCAGGTTTTGGACATGATGATGATTCTTATCGATTTCCATGTTGTGAGAGTGTCAAGAGATACCAGTGTGCCAAGCGTTGTACAAACACCTCTGAGAAAAAAAGTCCCTGGCTGAATGGGCATACAGCCCAAATAGCCAAGGCTGGCAAACTGTTGCTTGGGACGTGGAGGTGTGGGGAGGTATAATGATTTTCCCAGCTCTGCAGTTTTATAGCAATGGTGGGGACAATGCCCTGTTCTCTGTGTTTCAGGAGAGCCTGCTATCTGTGCTGAAGGGTTCGTGTTTCTGTTCTACCAGCCTTTAGAGCGGCACAGCTGGGAGAGAGCCCTGCAACCAGAGAATTCCTTCCCCTGTTCTCCTGCACACTCATCTTTGAGCTAGTTCAGTGTAACATGTTTAATACTTGGGGTACTCAGCTTCCTGAAAAGATAGGAGCAGGAGCAATGTTTAATACTGTAAATGTGTTTCCTTGCTTGGCCATGGAGACCTTATAATGCAGTGTTCTGTGGTCATTCAGTGTGCTCAGACTGACATTGTAAACTCTGCAAGTATTTCTACAATCAACAACAGTTTTACTGTATGTTGAGAGTGTTATTTTCATACATAGTCTGCTGTGTATGAAAAGGAGCAGACAGCTTCTTTCTTTATAGTATAGTATAGTTTGTATCTCACAAACAATTCTGCTTTGGGCTACCGGACACGAAAGTTAATCTTTTTTCTTCTTCTATCCCAGAAACCATGATCTATGGAGTAGACTTTCTTAAAACAGAGTCGCCTTCAGGGCAGTACACATTCATTATAATGAATGCAGACACATGAAACAAAATAAATATTATTTGATTGTAAAATATATTTATTTTTCTAGCCTAATTTTTAAATGGGACAAAATTATGGTCAAATCCAAATGTTCTAAGAACAGCCTGTTTCAAAGCACATAACCTCCCGCTTGATCTGTCCCCTTTAAATCACTTTGTATCTGTTCTAGAGAAAAGACTTCAAATTCATAAGTTTTCCTTTGGTTTCACTGGACTTTGGGCTGGGATATAGGGAGCAGACCCTGTGGAAACCAAATCAAGTGGCAAAACACCAGCACTGTCACAGGGGTCACAGACTACCTTAATGAGCAGTTTACCTTAAGTAATCCGGTACTTCTAAGTTTCCAAATTCATGGTGACAATGCATACCATGCTATGGGAATGACCTCTGCAGCATGGTATGCATTAGCTGACAGGCTAACAGAAAAGATATTAAACTGCTGTCTGATAGATGTTTCTGGAGAATGATGGAAGTATTATTGGGACTGACTTAAGCAATCTTGATCTGCTCTGCCATTCTTAAATGCAGCCTTGATTCATATCCAAGTGTGTCCTGACAATGCTGTACTTGGAGTGGGTTCAAGACTTGTGTGCAGGCATAGCATGATGATTGGGTGAGGTTTTTGGGGATGCTGCAACACCATATGGCTTGCACCCCAACAGCATATTTTAAGTTTCTCTGAGTTTATTGGGATTCTTAAATGACACTATTGGAAAGAAAATTCACATTAAAATATCACAGAAACATCTGGAAAGAGACTGCTAGATGAGAAAATAGCCATATCCCTTATTACAATGGATTTTACTGCTGTCCAGCTCATAACTTCAGTCTATGTTATTAGCCATAAGTATTTTCCAAAATGGCTAGATTTATGTGTAATTCTCACTGGGGTTTGCCTTGCTAGGCATTTGCAACAGCTGTGTGTGTGACTGTTGGCCACCTGCTGTATTGCCACCATGTTGTTGAGGTTCTGTTGCCAATGCAATGTCAGAGCCTCAGTGTTGCTTCTTCTGAGGGTCTCCTGAAGGATCTGTGGTTGCAACAGATGATGCCTTCAGGAGAAGCAGATTTTGGTCTCTAAATTGCACCTTTTTATATGTAGAGTATCCAGTGCTGTTTTGCCTGGCAGACATTCAGAGCAAGTGTGGTTCTATGTGGCTCCTCCCTCTGTGTTGCAGGACAGGGCTCTTCGTGTGCAGAGGAGTATCTCCCAGATGTTGCGCGTTGGACAAATTTAGCATTTGAGATGGGATGTGGCATCATAGCACGTAGACAGGGTTTTCCTGGAGGGAATGGAGAAGCTTGTAATATTCTTGAAAGAGTAGGTTGCTATGCAATCTACTTCACTTGGTTTTGTGCTGTGAGAGCTATTTCTTTTTGTGTGGCTTCCAGAGTGGTCATGACAGCCAGGCAGGAGTATACAACATCTAAATTTGGCAGAGTCCTTGAAAATGTATCCTATTTCATTTGCCAGATATCCACTGAGACAGGAAAGAACTTTCTCTTGCCCCTTTCTCTTTGCCTCCTCCTCAGCAAACCTCCTCCATGGGAATCCTGATATCATTCTCCAGCGCTGAAGCCAGGTAATTCTATTTCAGTTCTCTGTTAAGAATCTGAGCAATTTCTTCAACGGCCTAAGCAATACGTTCATATCTTCATCATTTGCTGTTACGTTTTTAATATGTGTATCCTTGGGATCTAATTTGGAGATCCTACATAATAACCTACCAGAGTTGTTGCTTTGAAGTTGCACCTGGCATTTCTGAGTCATCAAAGTACTCAGGGCTCAAGTTGGGAAAGAGCTGGAATATACAACTCATTAGCTTAATGCAGATATTTTTGTATGGTGTCAAGGTGGACAGGGAAGAGAGAGCAGGGGGGAAATGCCTTTGAATGCATGGAGGTAACCAACAGTGGAATCTGAATCCTTGCTGTTGTTAGGGTTTTGCTTTTTCATCTCGGTAGCATAATCTGCAAGCTATGATCCACTTCATCCTTGGCTGCTTCATTTCCACAGTTGGCTTTGCATGGAGGCAGGCTTTGCCCAGTAAAACTTGCAAGGAGTTTCAGCCACTAGTTATTTCTGTATTAGTAAAATGAAGACTACAAGAGCCTGAGCCCAGGCACTGCAACTTGATTTTCCCCATTGTTTAATTATTAAATTAATGATTCAGTAGTTCCTGGGGTGATGGTGGCAGGGGGCAGCCAGCTCCCTACTGCAAGGCAGTTTAAATGAGTCTACCCGGGTTTGTAGGCTAGGAGTATTTAATAGCACAGATCTCTTTCTGCCCCAGAAAAGCAGGAGCGCGCAAATTCTACTAGCATATGAATTGTCAGTTCAAAAGCACCTATTTCTATGATAACATATATGGAGCTTTCTGCAGGCTAGCTGGCTGCCTGCAGGGTTGCAGTGGTGCAGCCCTACCTTGGATTATACTTCTGTTCTCACTGAAATCAGCAGTGACTTCAGCTGTTCAGGACTGGACCACAAGCTACAGCATTTCATCCTTCAAGATGAAAGGCACTCCATGTGGGTAAGTTATCATTATTTGTTATTATCCTCTCACTTATCCACTTTGGAAGACAGATGTGCATTCTTTCCCTCTCCCCCCGAGAACTGATGGAACATGAAAATCACTTCTTAGATAAAAAAAAGCCCACAATGACAACACAATACATTGTGAGTTACATGGTTTCTAATCTTTGGAAATGAGCCAGGTCAAACAGCCATGGCTCCTCTGATAAACTGTTATTCTTAGAGATTTCATCCTACCATGGAAAAGTACTGAGCTGGCTGTGATCTCTTCTTACACTGTCATCAGCATACAGCAGCAGGCCAGTGGAAAACTGGAGAAAACCAGCTGCATGTAGAGTGTTAAGGGCATTATTTTTAGATGCTTCATTTCTTTCTAACTGCACACTTTTCCCTGTGGAAAACAAGGCTGTCTATCCTAGTGACTTACTGGCAGCTGCTGCATTATGCACGGTGAAGCTGCTCCTTAGAAATGAGATGCTAAACAAAATAAATAGGAGGAAATCAGACCTATAAATTTGTGCAGTGCACAACAGAAGAGATGAAGGAGATTTGGGAGTGAATGAATGCATGGGAGTCTTCGAAATGAGTACAACTTCTCCCTTCAGTAGAGGTATGAGTTTGAGGGGTGTAACTCCATCTGAATCTTTCTCTTCTTCTGACCTGAGTGTTTACTTACTTATTTCCACTATCCGTTGTGACATTTAACAAGTATCAAAGCCGAATGCCAGCTTTCCTTGCAAATATCAATCTGCTGTCACAACAGGTCTGCTAAAGAGAGGAATTCCCAGTCCAGAGCTGTTGAGAACTACAATAGCAACTAAATACATGATGACTGTGGTGCAGGTGCAGTGGTAGTTTGAAACACATGGACACATGGATTCCTCCACTGCTGCCTGCTGACAGCCTGCCCGTTACCTCCTAAGGGTGATTTGCTAGTTAAATGGGATGCAGTTAGATACACAATCTGTTGGTATGTTGAAAAGGCTCAGCCTTTTCCATTCTTTTGACCCTGCAAGGTTTCACCTGAGTGGGAGAGGGAGGCATCTCCAGGAGTGCTGCAAAACTTGCACCCTAAGTGTTAGGTCATCTTGCGTATAGTGAGAGCAACACTTTATATGAAGAAACGACAAATGTGAAATCCATGGGAGAAGAACAGTGTGGAGAGTCTCTCCCCTACCCAAAGTCTGTGTTTTAACCACTTGCAGTAGTCATTCCAATTATAAACCTTTCCTTATCCATATTCCTTAAAGGAAATGGGAAAGAATAGCATAGTGGGAATGGCACAGGCTGTGGTGGCTGCATGTCTGGGTCTGTGGTCCATCATGTAGATTCTGGATGTGATTAAAAGAGGCTTTAGTTTAATTGTCACTTGTGCCAGTGTTTCACATTTGGGATGCAGATGGAAATAGCTAAGATAGCTTGTGAGAGGCCTATTGTTCGTTACAGTGCCTGGGAAATGTTTAGTATAAGGCAACGTGTTTCCCCTCCCCCAGAAACTGTTACTGTCCTAGAGGAAAAATGATACATTTTGCCTGTCTTTAAAGAAAGCTAACAGTGTGCTAAACCTATCTGTATCTCCAAGCAGGCCTTCCTGCTGGATTTTGGGGCACTTCAGCTACTTTTAACTTGTTGGCATTGGCAGCATATCTTGCCTCTGAGCATGCATCTTTGTGAGCATCCTGACAGCCAGTGGGAGTGAAACCTGGGTATGCTACAACCTCTCTTGCTCCCCAGGAGTCTGTTTTGATGCCAGACAAACTACTGAAGAACTCATATGGTGGCAGAGCAGGATGATGCCTGTTTCTGAAAAATTATTATTCCGTCTCATGACATGCACAAGTATATGTATGCGCATATATAATATAGGTTGGTCTCCTGCACTGTCCAAAGTTTAGACCTACACATTTTTCACTTGTTTTTGCCAATCTTGAGCCATTTTAGTATTTCCTGGGTCAAGTAGCTGCTTTGGATTTATATTTTTGGGGAAGACTTGCCTACATTAGTTCAATCATTTCCAAAAATAAGGATATTGAAAATTGTTGTTTTGTCCACATTGCATTGAAAAAAAATAAAATTCTGTCAGAGGTTTTGCTGAGAAGCTTTGGTGTTTCCATGCCTGTGATTTCGCAATGGGATGCCATAGTGTCAGAGGCATGTCTTTTGCTATTTTTCCAAGATAAATTGCCTCTGTTTGGCCTGCTTGCAGCTCTTGGTATTTGAAAGGCACATGTAATCAGTAGAGAGATTTAGAAAACTTGATACTGAGGCGTGCTTCAGACCACGACTCCAGAAGCTAAACAGAAGTTTATAGGTGGCTGCTTATAAATGCTAGGCACAGAGGCTGACAGCAGAAAGGCTGTTTTGTGCGCTTTTAGTACTTCAGAAAGCGTGCTAGAAAGCAAGATGGAGGAGTTTTTCTAGATTACTACAAAGGGAGTATAAGTGGCTGAAAAAGAAGGGACAAAGATTTGATCAGTAGAGCCCAGTAAGTAATGGAGATCTGTGTTCACAGAGTATGTACAGACTACAACTAGCTATGACTGTCAGACTCAGCATAGGAGATGGTGAGAATTAAAGATAAGGAGGCAACTTCAGTTTAATTGCTGTTGCTTTATGTAAGCATTGCTGCTACCACCTGTATTTACATGGGCTGTTTGAGCATCCAGGAGGACTCAGTCTCCTGGATGAACTGGACTCATGCACAAGCTGAGACTGTTGTTGGCTAAGGTTTGCTTGGAGAGTTGTTGGAATAGGGAGATGCTTTATCAGTGATGTAGAGGGTACAAAGCAAAGTAAAAAAGGGATCTGGGCAGATGAACATTAGCTTGGCAATATGGATTCTCTCCCTGCCTCCTGAAGGAAGTGGCCAAGATTGTCAAAGTAACAGTTTTTGGCTGGAGAAAAGTAATATCAAAGGACTTCTATGCTACCTGGGGTCAAAGCCTCCTGGTGCTTATGCTCTTAGTGACACAAGCCAGTTCCTCATTCCTGCTTCACAGTGTCATCCTGGAGACCTATGCTGTGCTGAGCTCCCCTCTCCAGACAAACAGCCAGAGTGTCTTGGGAGAGAAGTCTTGGCATATTGGGCAGACTTTCCCAAAACACTCTCAGAGCAGAGTCTGTGGCTTAGTCATTCTACAGTTCCTCATTTGACACTCTAGGCCATGCTGGGCAAACTGGGCCTTACAGAAGCAGCAAGCAATAGGGACACCAGGTCCTGTGTATGGGTGAGTAAGCACAAATGTTTCTAGTGTTTGTTTTCTGTCTGTTTCCCTCTACTACAAATGTCCATTCACTCCTGTTCACTTTCTAATGTGAACATGGGTCTGGACTAGAAGTCTTTGTGAGTACATGGGAAGATCACTCACTGTTCATCCCTCAATGACTGAATAGTGACCTGGTACCTATTCCCAAATCAGTCAAGACTTCTTCTTCGGTGGTATTGACCAAATAAACCCTGTGGTCATCATCTTGAGTTTGGAGAAGACAAAAACTCATATGAATCTCTGGAGAAAGAGTAAAAAGCATCTTATTTGTTTAAACACTGTATCCATATCCTAGTATCTTAGCAATGTTTTGACTAACTGCGAAGGCTCTGGAGCTCTCCATCTCAGAAAAGGACGCAAAAAATGCCAATGCAGAGCAAATCAGTTAACTTAGAGAAGCTGATGAGATTGGTTTTGTTTTCAATTTTGTAGTGGCTAAGAAGATTAAGCTTGAACAATGTTTTTGCTGTTATATCTCCATGATAAACACTGGAAACTGCTCTTGCTGATAGAATACCTGGAAACTGCTTTGTTGTTGAAGTGCTTCAGAGCCTTCTTTTCATTGTTTACAGCTTTGCAAGTGGTACGTGGGCAGCTGAGAAGCTGAGAAAGATCAGGGAGGCCTGCGTGCCTCAAGGTTATTCTGATTTGCTTAGTCCCCTGTTTTATACACAGTGGGACTGATAGCATTTCCCTTCCCTTTTTGGTTATTTTCTGTTCCATCATCAAATCTCAGGAGCCTCTAGCATTGTGTCCTAAGGGCAGCCTCCTGCCCAGAGCCTTTTTATTGTTCTTGTGTCATTATTTACAGGCCTAGTGTCTACTTAATGTGTCTAAGGCCTGATTTATACTTCCAACTAATGTAAATTTACACGCCAGTCTTGTTTAATCTCCTCCTGCCAGGCTCACACACTTGACTGCATAGTCACAGAACAGATTTCTTGCTATTTGATCACACTAGGCTCTCTGAATTCAGAGCTCTGCCATATTTAACACCTCCGAATTGCAGACTCAGAGAGATGGCTGGATAGGTGGGTGCAAAACTACTCAATACCATGATTTAGAAACTAATTTTGTTTATAATTCTGGGTTTGTGCAACAGCATGTTATGTATAAGCTCTTACATGAAGTCTCTGCTAATCTGCAGAGGCAGCAATGTGATTTAGCATACTTTGAGGAGCAATAGAGGGCATTATACATGTGAAAAAGCAATGGGCTGTGTCTTCATGGTAGATAATATATCTTGGAAGCTGCACCTAAATACTTCTTTCCTTACTGTGCTGTTCTGAGTCTGGCTGCTTTGCCTGAACAATACAGGCAGAGCTGCCATTACAGTATTTACATCTGATTTCTCAAAGTGAACAAGGAAGAACAGGCAATGATAATGCTTCTTTACTGTGAATTGCCTCTGCAGATCCTCACTCTTGGGAGCATGCCTCAGCACAGTCTATAGAACATCTCTGGCACATCACTAGGGATTGCTTCATGTGTATTTATAAAGCACTTAGTTATCTTTCAAGTTAAGGTGCAAGGCATGTGTTGTATTATTTTTAAAATATGGTGAATACACTGCTCCTAGCACTGATTATTGCCTATGCTAGGCCTTCAGAGTCCACACACTCAAAGCATCTAATAGCAGGTGGTAGCAGGCAGTAAGAAGCAGTGTTCAAAAGGTTTGTAAACCAGTTAGGCAGAGCAGAGCAGTGGCATGGACATCCACATGTGTGCTTATTGATAGAGTACTACGAGAGTCACTCACCTCTGGCTATTTGCAGAGTTGGCACCTGAAAGGAAGTCTGTGGCTATTTCTCTTCCTTTACATTATTTGGAAAAAGCTGTCTCAGTCATTGGGAAAGTGCTTGTAATGAATGGCTTCCTCTGTGCACGAACGGTGTCAGTATCTGGAGCAATGGCGCAGTGAAGCAGAGGTGGTTTCTGTGGGAGACCTGATCTAATCACTGCCTCTGCCTGGCTAATGAGCAGCTTAAACTGGGTGCCCCACCTCTTTGGCTATGTGATAACCCCACGTCCTGACTGCTCTACACTCTGTTGAAATATCAAGCAGGTCTGTGGTCCTACCTCAACGCTGAGGTCTCCCACCAACTTCTGTGCTTCTTAGGGTATATGTTACACACAGCAGAAAGGCTTTCAAGAGCAAGTAAGATGTTGCCCAACAGGAGTTTGAGCTGATCTCCATCAAAGCTCTCGTTTTTCTGCACTGCCTGACACCTTCCACCCTATGGGGGCCCTGACATACATGTGACCACTAGTGAGCTACTGAGAAGGACTGATGTGACTGAAGAATCAATCCAGAGATGAGATCACAGGCAGATCAGAGTTCAGGCAGTTCTTGTTGTTAGTGCTGACAGAAGAGGTTGGGAAATTGAGACTCTGTAGGGAAAAGAGAAGGCTTGTGCCGCTGGGATTTAGATCATATTGCTAAATTTCTTCTATTGAATTTTTAGTGGCACATGAGGCCAGGTTTTAGTCTGATAGTTCAAGTCTTGTGCTCTAACTTTTTCCTCATGGAAGCTAAACTTGAATGTCTAAATTCAGATAACTGACGCTTGGTACCCCCATATAGAGTAAGTTTTAAGAAAAAGAATGAATTCACAACCAAGCAGCCTCTGATATGACACTGAACTGCTGATTTTTGCAAAGAGCTCACTATGCCTTGTGGGATAGGGTTTTTTTTTAGAAATATGGCCCATAGTATAATAACATAGAAAATAAGGCTTTATATATATGTGTGTGTATATGTATATCAGCATATAAAAATATGTATGTAACAGATATATATACACATATGTACTCATACATAAAGTGGCACGGTTATTACAGTTTTAAGTCACTTGTTATCTAGAGTTGCCCTATATTTATACTGATAGTGTTACATGTACTTTCAGGTTTTAGTGATGGTAGGAGACAAAGCCACGGTTGCTTAGAAAATAATTTCCAAGCATTTTGGGCACACATTGATGGCATGTTGCTCAATTTAACTTGCTTAGGCACCACAGATCTCAAGGTGTTTTCCTTGTCCGAATCTCTCTTTGCCACTGTACAGCACTGCTGCAAAACCCAAGCTTAGCTTGGTTCTAGGCAGCTGATGGGAGAGCTAAAACCTGAGCTACTCACTAGCATTTTGCCACTGACAAAGTTTTTTGGATCTCTTGGTCTTCAAGATCAGTGGTGATGCTCTCTGCTGGTTTTTTGCTGCACTTTGTATTCTGTTCTAGGAGGTGGTTTTGCAGAATGTTTATGTCCCAGGGGATGAAATTTAATTTTGTGCTAAATTAGGAGTAAAGGGCTACTTCAGCACTGTCCTCAGTAAACTCTTGTTTGACTAACAGAAAGCTCTGCTTGCTCTGAGCCAAAGGGCTGAGGCAGGGGTTGTGTCAGTAGAGGACTGACAAGGCACAGCAGTAGATGAAGAGGAAAAAATTCAATCAGGCAATGCTAAGGAAGAAGGTTTTGAGCAGAATGAGGGAATGAGCACAGCCATTCATATGCACAGGCATGTATTTGGCTCAGGTGACAAACTGAAAACTTTCCAGGCCTTTTCTCCTCCTCCAAGCAAAGTAGAAATTCCCTCTCCTTTTCAGACTTTCCAATGGAAAGGGCTCCATGATGCAGGGCCCGCCAGCTCAGCCCAGACCCAAGATGACATCTCCTTTCACTACTGTATGCTAATGGAACAGATCAACTCCAGTCACTGCTTGCCTTGCAGTAGCTACACCAGGCTTCCTGCCCCAGAGAAGAAATGCACTGTAAGAGAGAAATCTCTACACTGGCCCTTCGCCTTGTAAAAGGCCTTTCCTGTTCCTTTGGCTGATCAGTGCCCACACAGGCACAGGCGCATGGAACCTGAGCAACCTGATCTAGTTGAAGATGTCTCTGCTCTTTGCGGGGGGGGGTTGGACTAGATGACCATTAAAGGTCCCTTCCAACCCAAACTGTTCTATGATCCTGCAGTTCCCATGGGGCTGAGGTGCTGGCAATGCAAGGGATATGGGTGTTGGCATACAGAGCCTGCCTGCAAGAGGTGAAGAGGCATGTTCTGTGCTCCCATTTGGGCTTGCGCTGGCAGAAGTGTGAGGCAGGGACTTGTATTTGACCATGTGCATGATGCAAAGCTGTTGTACCAAGCAGGTGCTGAAGTGCCAGAGACAAAGCAACATCATACATTCCCTTCTGTGCAGGACTAAAAAGAAAGTCATGTGCAGGACCATACTTGTGCTGTGAAATAGGCATGTTAGGCATTGATGAAGACCAGTTGATTTGCCTTATTAATGGGAAGCTAAGATGAGGATATCACAATTGTAGCTGTTTACCTTAGTGAAAAAAAACAAACCCTGAAAACAGAGAGAGCCCTACAGTTTAACCAGGTTATAGCTTAACCAGAGCATAGGTATAGTTTAGGTATAGTTTAACCAGAGCAGCAAATTCAGGCTAGAAATAAGATACTTGTTTCATCCAGTGACACTAATGCTTTAGTTTCAAGATCATTTTCTACTAGCAGTAATCAGTGAGTGAAACAGCCTTGACCTTTCAATGCTCACTTCAATTCCGATACTACCCCTCTCTTGGACACTTTAACACAAGTGTTTTCAAGGCTAAAGAGAGAATTGGATCGGGAGCTGGTCAAGGTTAGTCACTCTTGCAAAAAGGAAAGGTTTGTTTTAACCCAGATTATAATCCTGATTTGATCTTGAATGCATAGGATAATGGGAGGAAGTGAACAGCATGGGATAAGGCTGAGCAGCTAGGGGCTAAGGGCAAGATCCCTTTTTTGGGGTTCTATTTTGGCTGATGGTGATGGTGAAACAATGGCCTAATCCCATACCAACTCCATAATTTGTCTTGAAACCAAAATAAAATCTCTAAGAAGTATGTTCTAGCTCAACAGGTGGACCAGTTCTGTGAAAATCACTGTTTCTGTGGTAACTGATAACAAACCTCATGCTGCTTTCAAAGTGATGCCATTCACAGTGGGTTCATATGTAATTCAAAAGTAAAAAAACAGCAGCTAACTGGCGACATATTTTACCTCATCCCATCGGAGAGGCCTGCAAAGGAGAGATTACTTCTCATGGTGGGTAGAGAAAGCCACTCTTGTTCAAGGCATTTAAAATGATTCAAGGTGGAGTGCTTGAGAATTTACCGCCTTCTGCCAAGCAGGGTGTAAGAGGACTCTAGCAGTGTCCTACCTTTCTGCAGAAGTGAACTACCTTTCTGCAGAGTGCAGCCTCTCTTGCATAACAGCACATAGCCGTGCTTCTCCCAGGGGCTATTTAGGCTTACGCTGTGTGCTCCAGTCCAGTACATTTCTCCAGTAGTCTGAAGTGTGACTTCCAATATATAAATTTGGAGATAAATGGAAATATTAATCTAGTCTGGCTTTTGCCTTCTTTTTCTACTTGGTTACTTTTTTTAGGAACAGGGGAAAAGTTAAGCCCTTTAAACAAAAAATCAAAAAAGTAGTCTTCTGCAAACTAAGTTTCTGAATAATACTTTTATGCTCAACAAAAATGAATGAGGAAGATTTTAAGAGGTTGGGAAATCAACATTTTCTACGCTTACTTGTTCTTTTAAATGAAGTCAGTTGTAAAAAAGAAGTGCTTGGGTAATGAATAGTAAGTTATTCATTACTTTTTTGAAGAAGAAATAACAATGTTCCTTCTGTGAATATTAAGTAAGAGTAACCTTAGGTGGATGGGTTGCGCAATGTGAGTCACACACAGGTTTTGAATTATTGATGATCTACAACTGTCAGCCTTTAAGGGCTTGCACTCTGTATCTGAGCCCCTTCAAGGCAGGTGGAATAAGTTTCTGCAGATCCATGTAAGTTTTCACAAAAAGATACTATGGCAGCACAGGAAAAATCTGTATCTGCTCTGATTTTTGAACTACCTTTCTGCAGAGTGCAGCCTCTCTTGCATAACAGCACATAGCCGTGCTTCTCCCAGGGGCTATTTAGGCTTACGCTGTGTGCTCCAGTCCAGTACATTTCTATGAGGTACTTCTCATCTGCCTATTTTGAATAGTCCTTGGTTGCTTCAGGGTGTGTTTTCACTAGTTGTTTCTCAGAGCTGAGTTTGTTGGAGGTAATAATGATGGTTAATAAGTCACTGCCCTACTGTGTATTGGTACCTTCAATCTAAGAAAAAAAAAAGTGTGAATATTGGGACATTAAGTGTTACAAGTAAGAAGCATTAAACTGCTGGTGTGTTGTCCATCCCAACTGCTTGCATGTATGCAGTGTGATGTGGTTTCCTATTACATGGTCATTTTCTGTGACATGATGGCCCCTTTAGTGTGCTGGCCAGATGGTGCTCATTGATGGCGCAGCAATTCGTTATTAGTGGCTCATTCTCAGCATTCATGTGTGGCCTAGGCCTTATTTACTGCAAACCATCTTAATCCTGCAGAAAATCCACCCTAATTGATTTCCTCAGCTCCACTTTGACTTAAAGTTTACCACTATACAGTATGCAAGCACTACAGATAAAATTCACCCTTTGACAGGGAATGAAAAAGCTTATGCTCTGTTGAAAGCTTTCCTGCAAGCTCTCTGAAGGGAGGTTGAGAGGAATTACAGTGGTCAGTAATTCTTGGACTATTGGGAAGTTTCCTCTGTTTTATGGATAGTAGTAATGGGCAAACGCTACTAGGCTTTGACTATCATTAGGACAATCAGTGGGATGACTGAACCAGAGTGACAGAGGTTGTGCTGAGGTTCTGATCTGCGTTTTAGAAGAAGCTCAAGGAAACATTCCTAGTCTGAGGGATTTCAGGTCTCACCAAAAGACCTCTGCATAGACGTGCTATGCATGTTTGCACGTCTCCCTTTGCCTATAGTTACAACCACAACCAGTAAATCATTGGCACATGCAGAACCTCAGAACCTGTGTCAGTGGCTGTTCCTGATGGAAGGGTGTGACAGGGGTCTTGGGAGTTGTGGAAAATGGGATGTGTGTCACAACCTCAACACTGGCTGGGGGTAGGACAGAAAATCTCTTGTGTGTGTGCTGTCTTCTTTTAGAAGACATATTGGATGTTTTCTTGCTGGTGCTGCTTCAAGCATGGTTGTAGTAGAGGTCTCAGTGAATATTTTGGCCCCACAGTCGGTGGTCAGGGATTCCCCAGTTCCTTCCATTGCACATTAAACCTTACAGCAGACACTTCTGGGCTGCAAGGCCATGCGCTGGACAGAAGCTTCAGGGCATGGAGGCAGGGAGGCGGAAAGCTGAGGGAGTTGTCACCCTACTGTGCTTGTGCACAGTAATATGTATACATGAACAGCTTTCTAACAGGTGTGGTATTATTTAATCCTAACTGTCTTAGTAGGCCTACATTCAGGATTTAGCATGAGGTGATATAGAGAATAATGTGTAATTACTATTAGAGAGAGATTACAATAAGAGTAGTAATTTAGGATGGATAAATAGTTGTGAAAGCAGTGTGTGTCAACATAAAATTAAGTATGTTAAACAGAATCAGTGATCAGGAAATACTGGAGGTGTGGACAGGAGACAGATGAGCTGGGTCAAAATGTCAGAAGAAATTCCCTACTAGCCATGTAGCTAGTCATGTTTTTACCTTATTTATAGTAGGACAAGATCCTATGATCATATCCAATTATCATATCTAGGCTGGGATATTTTATATTATTAATTACAATTATTGTTACCTGTTACTGCAAAAGACGAATCTTGTCAGATGTTGTGGCTTCCAAGGTTGTGCCTGGGAGCCAGCAGTCCGGATAATAGGGATTGGAAACCGCATGGATAGCAGTTCTGACCTTCCTGCTTGCCTGTGCAGAAGCCTGCTGGAGCTGCACTGGGGCAGTGAGCAATCCCACCAGCTGTGCAATCCTCCTCATATGGCCCTTCTATTCCCCCTTGCAGCAAATGGTGCAGCTGCCTCTGGAGCCCAGCCAGTGTGGCTGGGGGCTGGCTGAGAGCAAGGAAGAATGGGGCTGAGCCCTGGCAGCTGGTAACATTGCCCACTGCAGTGAGCTTTGCTGTCCCCTACCAGCCTGGCTCCTTCTACTCATTGCCCAGGAGGGCTGACAAATTTTGCCCAAAGGGCTTGGATCAGCCTGTAGAGTTACAGGGGAGAGACAGAGTTTTGGTCTGGATTGACCTCCCTGCTCCTCCATGCTCCTTCACCATGAGCCGTGGTGGTGCAGAGAGAGGCAGAGATGCAAGGAAGAGCAGTGCCATGCTCCTGTCCTGCCTTTGCACACCCCACTGAGGCTCAGCTGTGTCTGGTATGGCACCTCTGGACTTCCTCCATGCCTGGCACAAGTGGTGAATGAGATGCCAGACTGTTGTGTCTTGTGTGCAAACGTGCAGCCGGCAGAGAAGCTCTTCCCATCTCCTCTCCTCCTCACACAGGCTGCCAGCTATGGGGAAACAGAGTGGGGTCTTCCAAAGAAGGCCATTGCTCAAAGCACCTTAGGAGGCAACCTCAGGGGGGACTGTGGTCAGTACTCCCTGGCTACTAGCAAGGGTGGAGGCAGCTCCTAAGAATTTGAATGCTCAAGCACATTGATAGTCTGCTTAAAATAGAGTGCCAGGGAGTTTACGACAATCCTGCAGTCTCTTGGGAAACTCCAATGAAGCAAATGGTTCAATGCAAAAAAAACAGACAGGTCAGGAAGAAGCTTTTCAAGCATAAAATACCAGGGCCAGAAATATCAACTGAAAAATGTGCAAACTTTTTTTCTTTTTTTAATGTGAAGTCTGTACCAAATGACCCTTGCTGGCTGTAACCATTGCCTCAGCCCCAAATACTAGTCTGTCTTCATTTGCTGCTACATTTTATTTAGATTCAGAGCTTTTATAGACTGAGATCTATCTGCTTTATGTGTTTATAAAGCTCTGCATATGTCTTGGGAGTTGTTTGAACAATAATAGTAAGTAAGTAGCAGGTAATTTGGGCTGAAATGCTGCATGATATACACTTCAGAGTCCTGTAAATTGCTTGATAAAGTATGTATTTGTTTTGGGAATGCAACTATGTGTGAAATCAGATGACAAAGGTCCAGGTGAGCTCTCAAACTGGAAGTCAGCTGTGTTGTGAAGGTGTTTCCATTCTTATTAATCCCGTGGTGCTGTCTGAAGGGCTAGTCTTTCCCAGACATCTGTGGTACAAGCCTGGAGTTCTCAATAATAAAAAAGAAAGAAAAGTACAGATGAATGTATCTGCATTTTGCTGAGGTAAATGACAGTTGTTGATAAACTGGGTCAGCTGAAAAGTGTGTGGAGGTGGGATTCATGTTACTGAGCTAGGGATATCTGGAGGTAGATGTCTGCATTAGAGCTGCTCCCCTGAGGTCTTTTTTGCCCTAATTTAGATACCTGCTTGAGACTGAGATGAATCGTGCCTGCAAAGCACCTCAGCTGGCTGACTACAAAGGAAGCCAAGCTCAGTGGTTGGTGACTGCACTGGCGGAAGCCTACATTTGGGGTAGATTAATCCTGACTTGGAGGTTATTATGCACAACAAGTTGATGAATATTGTGTAGGAAAAAAAGAAATGTTTCTTTTTACCTTGCAGAGGAAGATGAAGGCAATTGCACCTCTGGGAAATGCAGTACCTTGGTTTTTCCTAGGATGCTTTTGCTTTTCTGGAGTCAGTGCTTCCAGAAATGACACTAGGGAGAACTGTGTGAGGAAACTTTTATTTTCCAGGCTTGTATTTGGGAGTATCAGAAAACATGTCAGAGGGCATATCTTCATGGGCATGTAACAGCTAACTCCTGTCCAGAAGACAAATAGCTGCCTTAGCACACCTGGCCATGAAGGCATCCTGGAGCACACAGAAGATGTCAGATATGTCTTTACATGTCTACATAGGCATGATCTCAAGCAGTTGTCTAAAAAGGACAAAAAAACCCTAGTGCTGTGATTGAGAAAGGTGTGAATCCAGCCTCTTTGAGATACATATGCAGGTTATGCACAGTGAGGTGCTGGATAATAATAAGCGCCCTTGATGTAGCTCAAGAACCTGAAACACAGGAAATGTTTCAGAGATGAGGGAGTAAAAAAGTAGTTAGGGATGGAAGGGTTGTGGAAATAGCAGAGAAGCAGTCTTGGAGGAGCTGTCATGATTCATAATATCTGTGACATGACAGGATAGCCAGAGTCAGAGCAGTCCAGAAGGTACAAAGCCAGCATCAAGCCCCCAGTCTCACTCTCTCTCTGCTGGGATTCTACCATTCTTGGGAAAAATGAGTGGGAGCTGAGCATGAGGCACTCTGGGACACTGCTGGCAATGTGTCCATGGCACAAAATCACTGCTGTGTGATCTAGCTAACAGCAGTGACCGTTCACAGTCTGCCCACATGACCATGCCTTCAATTGCTACGTGACCTGGCAGAGCTTTCACATGACTGAGGGATGAACTATGGCCTCAGAGGATGCAGAGTAGAATATAGCATGTGATATTGAGCTGTTTATAGCAAGGTGTTACTAGTTGCCTTGAAGCAAAATCTTTGTTCTATAGTAAGCTCATGGCATGGTGAAATGGAAATCAAAAAATAGATGAAGCCTAGTCAGATGCTAAGAAATAAGGGCTGAGATACCCTCTAATTGCAACACGGAGGGTCTGCAGTTACTGGCAATCACTGTATATGAGAAAAAGCAAGCCAACATACAAAACCAGTAAAGTATGTCATCATAAAAAAAGGAGAACTGACAGAAGGGGGAGACTTAGTAACTTTGAGCAAGAAAATGTTCTGCTGTCATTTGTTTCTACTTTTTTCTTTTTTTCCTGGGAAAAGGGAATTTGTGGGCATGCTTTGTAAATAGGATTTCACCAAAGAATCTCTCTGATGTTGTCATTAATTTTTTCCTTCTTCCATAAACAAACCTAATAGCAACTAGCTCTAGCACTACAGCAGAATATGCTCCTCAGGAAGAACAAAACCCACAAGTTGCTTGAAATAAAAATATTGGAAATATGATTTGTGGCAAAATTTTTATTTAGAACCGGATGTAGGATAAGATATACCCATATTTGGCTCCAACTCTTGACATGAGACTTAGAAGAGGAAAAAAAAGGGGCCCCATCTGAACCGAGGACCTGAGAAATCTTAGGTTCCAGCCATATCCACATTAGTCTTTCCAAGACAAATTAACAGTGGACCAACTTGTAGATGTTCAGCTGAATGTAGATTTACAGACCAAGATGTGAAAGGAGGCTAAGAACACTTCACACAGCTGTGGAATTTGCCAGGGAAACTGAACCTTCATTTGTAGCAGCTCACTGAGAAAGGAAGCAGACAAAAAGGTGGAATTCAACTGGTAGGAGCCTTATTAGTCAAGACTTGTTTCTGGTAGGCATCAAAGACAAAAAGTTATTGTAACATGGTCTATGATATTTTTCAACTCCTGGAAACATTATTAAATTTGATTTGGAAAACAAGAGGATAATGCAGAAATCCAGGGAGGCTGTTCAGCTAATTGCTAGAATGGTGATCAAAAAAAACCCAACTGGCTAGAAGAGGCTTGTTAAAACCTTAAAGTTGGCCAAGAGAGAGAACCACAGATGCCTAGTGAAAGTTCCTTGGAACCAAGCTACTGAAATGCAGCTTGCATGTCCAAAGGTGGCCTGCATGCCTTTGGTTTGGATCTGGGAGGGGTGCAAGAACAGTGGGTGTTTGTCTACTGAATGGGCAACAGAACTACAAAATGCACAGTGGCAATGGCCAGCCGTTCAAACATAGCTGTTCTTGGAGCTTTTAACAGTCCAAGAGAGCTCTGTTCTTCAAGGCCTTGAGTTCGTGCCTACATCTTGGACGGCAAGAGACAGCACAGTCTATGTGAAAGAAAGGGTAGGGTTTTTCAAGTTCCCTAATGAAGCTTTAAGCTGGATGAGCTTTTTATTAATCTGTTACTCACTGTGCCTTCTTTTGGTTAGCACACAGATGAAACACCTAAGATCTGAGGGATGAAGACGACTTGAAAGCTCTGTTTTCTCCCAGGGTATGCAGTTCATTTCTGCACATAATTGAAAATTGGCCATGACATCTGCTCTATCTGTCAGACACTAGCACAGACACTGGCAATTAGCAAACTTTCTCATGCAGTAGCTGAACACACTGGTCGTCACCACAGCAAGATTAGAAGCAGGAGCCACATGCTCCAGAGAAGCAACCCCACCACTGCATGGTGTATGAACCCAGGGAAAGTGTCTTTCTAACCTTGGCAATGCTCAACTCGCAGAAGAGGAACTTCAGCTATTTTCTCACATTCATAAATCCTGATGTAACTTGTTCTTGTAGGAAGTGGGAGGTCTAGACAAATGAAAGATTTTAGGCACTCCTATTTGGGGAGCACCCGAGGGAAGGACTGTTTGAGTAATTTGTTTGTACGTGCCTAAAATAAAGGGGCCCTGGTCCATAGTGTTAGGGGAATCGAAATACTAACAACAACAGTAGTCTTTCCTTTTTCAAAGGGGGCTCCTCACAGGATGGATGTACAATGCAGTAGGCTGGGATTTGACCTAAGAGGGACTTGTAGAGCTTTTTTTCAATTTTGAGCGGATGGACCCTTTTTGACAACTGAATATGACTCATGCTTTATCAATGTGACAAGTGAGGAGTAATGTCAGAGTTGGCTCTGGCTTTGAATATAGGCAGATAGGTTTCCACTGAAGATGGAGGGTTGGACATGTGCACCCAAGTGTGGAATTTGAAGTACCAAAAATACATCTGTAAATTCTGAGTACATAATGCCTATGCTACAGGTCATTGATATCCAAACCTGTTTTATACCTTGTGGTTTTCTCCATGTGACAGACAGGACCTATTCTTTTCGAAGGACTCTGGCAGTGCTGGCTTTGTGCAAACACTGCACCTTCAGAGGATGCCTGCATGCTGTGGGGCATTTACTGAGATTTGAAGGTGTTGACTTGAATAAGAGTTGAGCATTCAAGTGTTCCCAGCTGAGCTTGGCTCCCTACTGGTGGATCTGAGGCATGCAGAGGGAGGGAATTCAGCTGCTGGGATCTTCCTTTTTGTTCAAATATAACTCCACAGAAAAGTATGCAAGTGCTTTCAGACTGAGTGTCTTCTTTCTCAGTAATAAAGATGTCAGCTTGGATGATGCAGTGTTTTCCTCCTTTAGCCTGTTAGCAGCTCAAGCTACTATGGAAGCTGCTCTATGCTGGATGCCACTTGAAAGGCAGCTGCTCTTCACATGATGGGGTGACCAGGAGTAGCAGCTGTCAAAGTGAACTGAACCATTGGGGTTAAAAATTGCTTTTGACATGTCGTTCTGATCACCTCCCCTTGCATCAGAGCTCCTGGGTAATGGCTGTATAAACAACTGGCCTCAGAACCCCTCTTCATCTGTTATGGTAGGTTGTCATTTTTTGGGTGGTACTGTGGGCTAATGCAAAGAGATGCTGTTTACCTAAGATGCTGAAAAGGTTAGTGGTGCTTTCAGCAAAGAAAAGTTGCTGTATCTCAGTCCTTGCTGTTTTGTCCTGCAGTTTGTTCAGCTTTGATTCCACAGAAGACTTCTCTTGCCTTTTTTTTTTCCTTCTGATTGTTCTGTCACTGAATTGTATAATTAATGTCTTTAATATAGCAATCATAACATGGAGCAGTAACAGAGACACTCTGGCAACCAAAAACACTGAAAACCCCTGTAAGATTAATGCTCTTGTTCTTTCTCCCATGGTAAAATGTCAGTATTTTAGGAGAGAAAATATTTTCAGCTGTGCACAGAAGGGTTTTTATTTGACAACAATTTCAGAGTCTCCATTGTGTTCTCATTCTCCCTCTCTCTTTCTTTATGAACAGGCTCGTATCATTTATTTAAAATTCTCCCTGTTTTCATTGGAATGTAGTTAATTGACTTGGAAGGAGTATAATCTCTTGAAGAAAAACATGCTTACCATGTAAATAGTTCCTTCTCAAAAGGTTTGCAAAAAAGCAGATTATGTACAAATTCTTAGAATACTCAGTTGTGCCAAAGACTGTTGAATTTCCTTGAATTGGTCAAGTCCTAGCATCAAAGCATGACATTTATACAGTTATTTATGTTACTTATTAACTGATGTATAGCTGTGATAGTTTAATTACTACTGCTCTAAGTATGGCTATAGAAGCTGTTCACAGCAATAGCACAAACCACACGCAATTTGGCTGGTTTCAAGTTTAAGCAGGGAAGTAAAAATTACTGGTTTTCATGCAGAACTGTTTGGCCCATGAACCTTTCATCAAATCTGCAAGAATAACTTGTTTTTTGGCTGCCCCCCTCCTTATCTCCCTACACACACCACTGTATTATGGAGAAGCTTAAATGAATGTTGTGGTTTTGTTATGTAACTTCAGGTTAGTGGCTGAAAATCAGGCATATGATAGGTTTCCTAGTTACTGATTAACCAAAGCCAGTGTCTTTCATTATATATAGACACAGCAATGTATCCCTGCTGTGGCCCATCCTTCATGAAATGATGAAGTCCTTGGCAGCACATACTTGAGGCTGAGACTCAGCTCTGCTGGGCAGCCCAGGTGAGACACAGCAACCTTGACTTCACTGTAAATGTTTAGATTCAATATTTAGTTCCACTGCTAAGTTGCCTCAGGAGCAGCTGAAGTCCCTGTTCATCTGCCTCTCTGATGAGAAAGCAGCTAAAGGTTTTGTTTCTGAGTGTTACAGCAATAACACTGTTTTGACAGGGTCAAAGAAAGAAGCCTCTCTCTTACACCCAACCTCCCTGATGAAGACCATAAGCTTGGTGTTCCCAGTCTGTGTTACCTGTTATGCTCTTGCTCTGACCAAATGTGCCCAGAAAACTCTCCCTTTACCACATCACCCATCAAAGGAAGGTGGATTGGGAGTACCACTTGTATTTCCAGGCTCCCCTCATTCACCCCTGCTGTGGGGCATTGAGGTCCATTCCCTTTCCTGCCTGACCAGATACAGATCTGCATCACAAGTAACTCAGGGGAGCACTCACTCTGCAAACCCTTTGAAGCCCTATCTGGGGCACACCATCAGCTAAATCAGTTGAACCTGTAGGAAGGGTGAGGAGACTTGTGGGTTTATATGGATGTGGAAGCAGGTGAGGTCAATGTCATGCTAGTTTCATGCTTGAGCCCACCCTATAAGGTATTTCTATGTGTTGGATTAGAGTTGTGTTGGCAGCAAGGAGGTGTGTTTGGCTCTTGGATGTGTAAGGTAGGTGTAGTCCCATGCGCCATGGTGGCAAAGGGCTGGAACTGGCATCAATGTGCACTCTCTTGGCTTGAGCAGAGCTAACATGTGGCTGCATGCTGTGTCTGACTGTATAGATGCGCTCTGTATCTCCCTAGCACAATCCTTAAGGCAGTATTTAAAAAAGAGGAGCATGGCTGCAAGTTGTGATACTACTAGGCACCAAATAGGAAGGCCAGACACAGGCAGATTGCACAGTTACCTACAGCAGCAGCCTGTGTAGGAGTGATGAGGGGGCAAAACCACCCCACTGTCTCTTTTGTCAGCTTTGGAAAGTCTAGGCAGCATGCTGCTGCTACTCAGGGAAGTGTCTGGGGTGGTGATGATCCTGCCAGCAAAAATCACTGCCCTGTCTTCCTTGGAAGCCAGCTGGACCAGCAAAGCCTGGATTCCTAGACTCCATCCTCTGATTCTAGCACTACCCTTTCATTTATCTCTTTCCTCCCCATGCCCCTTAATTTTGGAGCAACAAAGTTCAGGTTTACCTGCACTGCTGAGAAGCCTTTATCTGGCTTTAGGAGAGAGGGGACTTTTCTGAAAACTGCTGATGGCATTTGAGTCCTGGAGAGGGACAATATTGAGACATACCCATGTTTTTGGCATTTCCTTTGGCTGGCTCAGCAAACTGCACTTTGTGGCTCTTGCTTTAAGGCGTGCTGTTCTCATGCCTCATTGTGGGAACAGAGGCCCTGGTATCTTGGATGCTGTGAATTCCCCATGGCAACCCAGCATCTAAAAATTGGGCATGGCCTCATGAAGTGTAGCAATGTGCTAGAAAGCCTTGCTCAGTGTCAAAGTATAATGGACAAAGGCAGGTCAGGGAAAGAAATTCATGATGTTGGAGTTGTTAGGCTTTGACAGATACATGGTTGTTCCAGGTTTTGTTCCCTGTTTCTTCAAAATAGGTTTACTCTGCCATCTTTTGAACATTTCATTTCTTTTAAGCAGCAGCATAGCCTCAGGGAAATGAATGGATGGCTCAGAAGGGTAACTTTGTGGAAAGAGATGGCTGAAGGGGGGGAAATGAGAGCACTTGTGCTTTGGCTCTCACAGATGAGGGATGTATTCAGCTGAATTCTGCAGTCCCACTGTCCAAAATTACACAAACAAACATGTTTTATTCACACACAGAATTACTGGTTTTGTGCAACTAGGGGAGGGAGGCAGGCAGGGAGTGGCCGGACAGAGAAGGGCTTTTTGTTCTCATTTTGCCTTTGGCAAACACTCCATCACCCAACTCCAGTAGCATTTGTGGAAGACTTGAGATTCTCTGTTGAAAGGTGCAGAGTGCTGGGGTACTGCAGCCTGTTCTGCAGGCATGAAGCTGATGTGTGTGCAGCACGGGCTTGTGTTATGGGCAGACTACCAGGGCTTTCTGCCTATAGTGATGGGTTTGAAAAAGAAAAGATGTAACTACAAAAAGACCTTTTCCTTTTTTTCTTTTTTTTTTTTTTTCCCAAGCAGCACATTTCTTAACAAATCATTTTTAGCCAGCCTGAGAAAAGACAAATTTAATCTACATGTACTCAGTCCATGCTGCCCTCCACTATCTCTCATTCAGGATAACTATAGATTGCCAGTTAATAATTCAGTCAGTGTTGGTTGACAAGTCACTCTAATTTGTTTGAAATACTTTCCAGACCTTTGGTTGTCTGTAATTGCTCAGCAGAGGGAAAAGGAGGGGCGTGAGCAAGTTTTCAGATATCTGGTGGGATTTGGAGGCTTGGAAGAAACAGAAAGCTCTTTTAGATGCATCAAGCAACCATGCAACATGTTATTTCAGAAGCAGTCTCTCCCACTAGTCAACTACCATGGGCACAAGCTGCCCTCAACCTCCTGTGCTGCAGTTCTCAAGTCCTTCCAGTCTGTGGACCCTAACAACTTCTCCAGAGAGACGCTGGCTTGCATATTTACAAGTATAATATGTCCTTTTGTAGATCCCCTTAAAGGCAAGGAGGAATGCTTCTGTCCGCAGACAAACCTTTCTATGGGGTATGTGAACCACAGTTTGAAAACCATTACTTGTAACAAACCTGCACCAAAAGTCATCAGAGCACAATGTGTGACTGAAGAGTATCAGGTGTGGCCCCGTGGACCATCAACATTCTTGATTTCTGCAGTAATAAGGGTTGGGTATGGTAAAAGCACCTGGATCATACTGAGAAGCCTTTGCTGGGACAGAGGAATGTAAGAAAACCCAGATTCCTGTTTTCTGTGGAGCAAATTCCTTAATTATCTCTTACGATTTGGAACAGATGTGCTAGGTATCCCAGTCAGGCACCTCTGAAGTGCACTTTGCTTGTCACCCCAGTCCTACATGAACAGGTCACTGTGAGGATGGGCTGAAGAGACAAAGGAAGAGGAGTGTAAGCAGAAGTGGCAGAAGAGAAGAGAGAAAGGAATTTAGGGCATAAGGCTGAGTGTTTTATTACAGAGCAGTGGGAAACAGGACTGTGGAGAAAGACAGGGATAGCTGAGCTAGCCAGGTTGTTATGGGGACTGTAAGGTGGCTGTGGGAGGGGGAGCCTGGGAGAGCTCCTGGAACCTGAATTTGAGTTCAGCAATATGCTCAAGATTATTTATTAGGAGTATTACAGGCATGCCCTGGAGCCCTAAGCTGGGACCAGGACTCCACTGTGCTAGTTGCTGTCTTTTGCTTCCAGGGCTAACAAATCATGCAGACAGCCTTTTCAGCCTTTTCTGCTGCTTACTAACTTCCCTTTAAAGCCCAGTGTCTGTGTGAATAATTTCTTATGTAGCTAATATTTTATTATTAGGTATTTGGAAACGGACAAACTAAAAAAAAGAAAAAAACCCAACCAGCAATGTCTTGATTTATCTTTCAGTGAACTACTGAGAATGTGAACAGTTTGCTATCCTCATACAACAAGGTACTGGGAACCTGTGCTGACTGGTTTACTGAATCATTTCTTGAGTAGGTTTGTAACGCTGATTCTGGCACACTGGGAGGCTGTGCTGCTGTGGGAAGAAGAGAAGGTCAGACAGGAGGAAGAAGGATGGTGCAGCCAGACAACTGCCAGCAAGGCCTGAAGTTTTGGGAGAAAAGGCATGTTCTGGCTCCATCCTTGGACTGCTAAATCCTGGCTTTTTAAACAGGAGCCTGTCAGTAGGCTGTGATAAAGCAGTTATGATTTTTGTTTGCTAGGTAACTGGAGTGGGAAAGAACCTTCACAGCCATAGTTTGTAGCTTACTGCATGATTTAGAGCTTTCTAACTGCTTCACCTGGTCTTGCCTCCACCCTGGGAGTCACTTTTGTATTGCTGCCCTGAGAGGGATGACCATCACCCTCTTCTGGGAAAGGGATGAACTGAAGCAAGTGTAAAATAGGACAGGCTGGGGGAATGCCTGATTTGCCCTTGTCCAGCAGTAAGGAAAGCAGGTCAGTGCTGCCACCATCACTCTCAGTTGCTTATCTTGGTTGTATTCACAATTTTTTGTGTTCACATTTTGTGGCAATCACAGGGAGACACTGATTTTTGGGCTGGCTTGTCCCTTTTTCATACATAGATACATAGAATGGTTTGGGTTGGAAGGGACCTTCAAAAAGCTTCTAGTCCATCATCCTGGTATGAGCCGGAACATCTTTCACTAGATCAGCTTGCTCAAAGCCCCATACAACCTGATTCTGAACACTTCGAATGATGGGGCACCCACATCTTTTCTGAGCAAACTGTTCCACTGTCTCACCACCCTCATTGTAAAAAATGTGTTCCTTGTGTCTCATCTGTATCTACCTTCTTTCATTTTAAAACCATTGCTTCTTGTCCTGTCACTACAGACCCTGGTAAAAAAGGCTTTCTCCATCTTTCTTACAAGCCCCCTTTGTATACTGAAAGACTGCAATACGGTCTCCCTGGAGACTTCTCTTCTCCAGGCTGAACAACTCCAACTCTCTCAGTCTTTCTTCATAGGTGGGGTGCTTCAGCCTTCCCAAATGGGAGGTCCCATTTTTTTTGGCCCTCCTCTGGACTACTGTAACAGGTCCATGTCTGTCTTGTGCCAGAGCCGGATGCAGTACTCCAGGTGGGGTCTCACAGAGTGGAGCCGAGGAGGGGAATCACCTCCCTCTGCTGGCTGGCCATGCTTCTTTTCATGTAGCCCAAGATATGACTGGCTGGATACTTCCTGGGCTGCTGACTTAGGTCCAACTTTTTGTCCACCAGTATCCCCAAGTCCCTTTCCACAGGGCTGCTCTCAATCCATTCATCCTCCAGTCTGTACTGGCGCTGAGAATTGCTGCAACCCAAGTGCAGGACCTTGCACTTTGCCTTGTTGAAATTCATAAGGTTTACACTGGCTCACTCCTCAAGCCTCTGAGGGTAGTTGTGGATGGCAAACCTTCCCTATAGGGTAATGACTTCTTCACTCAGCTCACTACTATCTGCAGCCTTGCTGAGGATGCATTCAATCCCATTATCTATGTCATTGATATTAAATAGTAATTAAACAGTATATAAACAAGAGTATCTGTGCACCAATTATACATTGGATATTCATTCTCTGTCATTCCTTATTTACTCATCTGTGTGTAAAGGTAGGGGGATAAAGGCAGATTTGTTTCCCTTTCTGAAATGTTCAGTCCTGCCATCAGGCTAGTTAGGCCCCTGAAAATATTTTCAGCTATTAAGCACCATGTGAACAAAGTTCCCCATGTTTGTTGGGTTGGGGTGATGTGACAAATTGTTGATAAACTGCTATGCTGGCTGTTCCTCAGTACAACTCTCCCTTGAGCAGAAAGGATACTGGACTAACCAGTTTGCTCTGATTCATAGGACACACAGGTTTCTACGGAGTCCTAGCAAAAGGAAAAGTGTCTACAACTTACAGTGGGAGCTCAAATGTGAGAACAGGCTAGATGGATGATAACGAACAGGAATGGGGAAAACCTACCACTGCAGGACTTCCCAGCCTTGATGGGCCTCAGGGTGTGATGAGAGAAATTAATGAAATAAAAATTCACTGAGGTCCATAATAAATAAAACCCCCAAACAGCCTAACCCTGTGTCTTTAGCTCAGGAGCTGTAGGCTGCTGGAGACTGAAAGAGCATATCAAGGAGACAAGATATATCTTTCTCTTGTTCTGGTAGATATCCCTAGATGTATACTGTTGGACACTGTGCACTGCAGGATGTTGGACTAGATGGAGAGTTCTCTAAGCTGGTGTGGGCTGTTCTTAGGTTGATCAATGTTCCAAATTTCCTACTGTACTTTTAAGTACAATACTGCACCAGATCTTTGTTAATCAGTAAAATATTGTGAGTTGAAAAGCCTGTGAAAGACATTTTTGCTAACAATTATCGTCATCATCACAGTGGCAGAGCTCTGAGTCTTCAGTGACAGCCATTTCCTAGTTTTTATTGGTCTGTGTGCAAGCATATGGGATGCATGTGGCTTGCAAATAAAAAGGAGAAACTCAACTGCATATTGTTGCTGTTGTGCAGTAGAAATTTCATTTGGTGCCAGCCTTGTGGCACTGGAAGTGGCTTCCCCTAAAAAGAGATAACTGCCCCTGAGGTCCAACTGCAAGAGAAAGATAAAGATCGTCTTGCAGACTTTGAAGACCACAAGATCACTGTCATCTCCTGATGCTTTCCTGAAGAGACTCTTGGCATGACACTGGAGGGTGGCTTGCATCAGAGTGCGCCATGCAGGGCTGCTGCAGGTGGCTGCAATTGATGGTGAGCAGGCACTGGAGGGCTGCAGCAGTTCTAGTGCAGAGCTCCATGAAGGTTAATTTAGTAAGCAGAGCAGGTAGACACCTGGGGTGTCTGACAGGTGGAGAAGCAGCGAAGTGGATGTTGCTCTGCTGTGTATGCCTGTGCCAGCGCCATAGGAAGGTGAGGTAAGAGCTGGATTATGCCAAGTGGTTGTTCCTGCTGGAGGACAGAAGGGGAAGGCAGGGAGAGGACCTCTAGCCCCTCCCCTGGCAATGTCAGACCTCATTTCCTTGGCAGCAGCAAGAGCTGGTGTGGGGATGCAGGATTCTCCTGTCCTTACCAGTCTGATTGATTGACCCTCATGCCCAGAGCCTGACAGCTTGTCCACCCTCTCCCCCAGGAAAGACATAGGACCTTTTGGCTCTCTTGAACAGGAATAAGTAAGTCTCCATTCATGCTGATGCAACATTCATTTTCACCTCCCATGCTGCGAGACCTTGAGCATTTAATGCCCGGCTGCTCAGCTCTGTAGTGCAGACAGACCATGAGGACAACTTGGGAAATCTGCAGGCTTTTTGTAGCAGAAATTTCCAGGCTTAGGTTAGCAGGTCCCTGTTGTAAACTTCAGTACCTACCCCATGTCTGTGGGGGCTGACCAGACTTGAAGCTTATGAGGCTTGATAGGACCTCAGTGAAACAAATCAGAGCTCCATAAAAGTTGGGAACCTGGTGCTGACACATACAGACATAGGTTCTCCCATGATGAAATTCCATTTCTGCTGTAGACTAGTGTTTACTAATTGGAGAGAAGATGCAGTGGTACAAGTGAGAAGTGAGTTCTTTGTGCCTGCCAGGGTCACAGGCAAGCCTGTCAAATTGAGTGTGTGCCCAAGAGCTTTGCTGAACCTCTGCTTGAGCTTACACAGCAGCTTAAAAATATGCTGTATGCACAAGTGCTTTTCTGAAGCAGAGCCCCAGATAACGCAGACCTATCTGTCAGGAAGTGTCATGTTTTTCTTGCTAGGGATGTGCTTTGTCCCTCTCAACATGAAGTTTTAAAGCTTCATAATTTCTCTAATAGGACTAATGCAATAGGCCAGACTCTGCACTTGAAGCACGAACATGATTCCCCTGAAAGCTAATGGAAAGTATACACAAATTCTGCAGTTGGCCTATCCTCTAAAGTCACCTTCCTTACATCAAGCTAGGCAAGTATTTTATTCTGTCTTGCTGAGTGGTTTGCAAAATACAAGCTAACTTGGCTTCATTTGAAAAAGACTGTCCCCAAATTATGATTTATAATAATCTAGACCTATTTCATTTCATCTTTAAATTCATGTCAGATCAGAGGAGGGTTGTAGTAGAAAAAAACCATTTTTGTGAAACAATAACAAGGACATCGTTATGATAATTGCAACATAATTTACTCCATTTACTGTGTGGGTTTTCTCCTTTTTTCCTAAATAAAATAAAAATTCTAAAAAAGAGGGATAAATGGTTAGAAAACCATGCAAAACCAAACAAACAAACAACCCTCATGAATTTTTAGCCAAATGTTTGTCTGTTGTTAATTGTAAGAATCTGAATTTGCTGGCTGACTTATGGCTATCTTTCCACAGAGAATAGCAAACCATATGCCCCTTAACTAGTACTAACCTGCCAAAGTTATGTTTTTTGCTGAAAACAATCTGGAGTGGCTAGTGCACTTGCTGCATCTGTTTTGCAGATTAAGAGAGAGGAACACAAAGAAAACCATTGTACTATTGCCTTTTTATTGGCATGTCGTGTAATAGCTCAGAAGAATATCGCAATAGTTAAAAGCTGAAAGTGCTGTGAGCCTAGTAAGATTGTTTTAAGTAATTGTGCTAATTATAAGCCTATTAAGCCAGGTACAAGGAAAATATGGGACTCTTATGTTTCTGATTTTGTACCTTGGCAGAATACTTACAAAATGGTATATATACATGTACAATTAGATGTATGTTAAATTCCAACCCTTGAATATGGAAATGCCTCCTTAAGGAGTCCTCCTTAAAGGGCAAAGGCATTTATTTTTTTCCAAGTTTTGTTACTTTACTAGTTCAACTGCTTTGAATAAGGCTACGGGATTGACTTTTCATCTGTAACAATTCTTGCCGGAAATTATACTGTCTCACTAAGAAAAATTTCTTTGTTAAATTTGTCCAAGGGGGAAATTGCAACATCACTTTAAAAAAAAAATCTCTGTTAACTTCATTTTATAAAACTGCTGCTAAGCATCATCGGTTCATGACAACCCAAAAAGAATATCCCTGGAAGCTAAGCCTGCAACATTATTCATGTGAATGATCCTCCCTCACATATCCATGGCTCTGCTTATCTGAACTGTGAGATCTGCTGGACTGAGTGTAGGTCCCTGCTCTTACACTGGACCAGTCTTATTTTACACAAGCAGCCTTATGAAAGCCAGCAATCTCTTCAGATAAAGGAGCTCTTCACAGAAATGAAGCTCTGTTCTTTTGTTTAGTCTAGGGATGTACCCTATATTTAGGTCACAGCAGTTCTGCTTACCCAAATGTCATCCACTTGGTAACAATTTGCTAAAAACTGAATTCCATTCTTGACTAGTAGTCAGACTTGTTTTCTAGGCAACCAGCACTGTCCTGCTTTTAAGCCTTTTTGAATCTATCCTCCCACTCAGGTAAGGGGAGCACTTACAGACTTGTGTACTTTAAGCGCTCAGGCATGCTCATACTTCAATTCCTGGTAATGTGCATGGCTGGATTGATTTTTCAAGCTTCTGTCAGAGAAAGGAGAGTGCAAGCTAAGTTTTCCCTGACAGGATTTAAACAAAAGGCCAGCTCTTTGGCTGCAGGTGTTTATTTTAGTAACATCTTTCCAAAGTTTTTGTGGTCCTCCTTGTAATGATACTGCACTGCATGATTTTATGTGATTGAGCAACAGAGTAAGAAGAGTTTTTCCACTTCAGTACCTTTCTCTGAGGGGATTAGAGATACACTTTTGAGAAGGTCCTTTAGCTTTAGTGAAAAGCTTCTTCCCTACTACTTTTCTCTGGATGGCAGATCCAAAAGGTGTCCTGCCTGCAGCAACTATGTATGAGTTTCTGTGGCAGCATCTCACAACTGCTAGTAAGTTGCAGAGGAACACTTTCGTACACTGTTTTCTCTTGGACTGAGCAGGGTGACAAGAAATTCTTTTGGTGCCTGTACATGAAGTGGCCACTGTCCTGTGAGTCCCAACTCCTTACAGCTTTCTGCTTGAAGTGGGGGAATACCTGTCCTTATCCAGTTTGCTGCATCAACCTCACAGCCTTCTCCAGTGGTCTCTCTTAATCTCTCTTTTCTGGTCTTTCATGACATTTCTCTTTTAATTCTCTTTTTCCTGTAAATACTGTGTCTTGTTTTCAAGAAGGATATATTGCAAAGCAAGGGTTATTTTTGCTGTTGCTGGCGTTATTTGGTGAGCATCCTCTCTCCCAGTCTATATAAACACAGACATCTCAAGAAACATAACAAGAAGCCTCTTGTCCAAAAGAGTTAATAACTAAAAGTGATACCAGAAACTCCAAGTGGCAACTGGTCAAAGGAACCCAAGGTTCTGCTAAGGCAATATTAAACAATATTAAATTTGGTGACCTTGAGTCTGTTGCTTGTTCTTAGCAGCCTAAATAAAGCAGATGCACAACCCTCTCCTGTGCTCATAAGCTCACAAACTCCTATGTCAGTTTACATGTTGTCAAGAGCTTATCATGCTCTACAAACTCCCACTGGGTTAAACACCACTTGAGAAGATTCCCATCACTACAATGACCATGACTTCAGCATGGCAGGTTCCTAAATCTGTCATGCCTTAAGTGAGGGCTTTTTAGCTCAAAGGATGTTGGAATTAGGCCTGATTTTATTCATTAATCTTTTTTTAAACTAGGATTTCATACACTAATCCATGCTGGACAATTACCCTCTCTGCCAAGGGTTTCAGGAAGCCCACGGAAAGGAACAGAGTGGGACTGTAAAGCAACAGAGAGGTGGTCCAGTGAGAAGAGTAGCTTGTGCCATCCCAGCATTTACCCAGCTCCCACAGTCTAATGAGAATAATTACTTTTCCTTCTCACTCTAAGAAAAACAATGAAAAACTTCGGTATGTTGTTGGTGGAGCACAGTAATGTACTTTTCAAAGACAGGCACATACAAGGACATTAGGGAATGTATCTTTGTTAAAAGAAAAAACAAGAGAAGAGGAATTGCAGAAGACACAAACAAGTGGTTATTTGACCTACTCAACAGAGGAGGAATTGTTTTCCCTGAGACATCTTTTTGTGTGTGTGGTTTCTCTGGTATCTAATAATACCTTGTAGTAATTTGCACTAATTTAAGTGTGTCCTTCACTAGCCTGCTTATTCCTGTGAAATACTGGGAGAATTTAATATCTTTGAAGCTTCTGTTAAGTTTTGTAAATTGGTCAATGGCTTCAAAAGGCATCAGTGAGAATGAGTAGTTTGTGTGAATACATAACTCTGGTTTCCTTAGAAAACCAGGATAAAAACCTCATTAAATGAATTCACTACCTGCAGCAGACCAATTGCAGACAAGGAGATTTATCAGTTTAGAATTGGGCCTGATACTAACACAATGGTTTATGTATTAATCACACTTCTCTGCAAGGTGTTTCTCCTCTCCCTAGTTCCTAGCATAATTTTTCCTAGCATAAAATTGATAGCTGTAATCATTTTAAGAAATGTAATGATACTTCGTAACAAGGGTGACATTCACAGGAGGCTTTGTAAATTTAAGATGCATTTTGGACTTCCTCCCTAAGGAAAAAAAAAAGCGTGGTCCAAGAAATTTGCAAAATCATGAACTTGAATTTTGTTTGGTCTTTGCAAAATATCTCAATTGTTTTGCATATGAGCCAGATGACCTTAGCATCTGCTTGGAAATATTTTACATTAAAATATTCACATTAAAAAAAGATTATTACAAAGAAGCATTTAAAACATTTGTGTGTGGGGAAGAGCAGGTTTAAAACTGATTTTCTTATTGAATCAACTGATTCAGCTTATTCTAATTAATGCTGATCACTGGTAAGAAATAACTGCTTTATTTGTCTTTTAGACTGCAAATAAGCCTTCTGAAAACAGGTTCAGCAGGATGTGTACACGCATGTCTGGCTCTAAGCAGTGATACTCTCAAGTGAAGTCACTCGTGCTGAAAGATCAGCTCATTTTTATTTTATTCTTTTTTTATATACTTTTAAACTGGATTTTGATAATTATGAAACTGCTGCAATTAAACTGTATGAAACTGATAGAACTGTGATATTCTTCACAGCAGTCATGTTACAAAGGGTGTTAGCCAGCTAACAGGCAAATTAACCAATATGCTATTTGGGCCAACCTGATCTTCATCGTCTTCATTTTCTAGCTGCTGTGTGCGAGTTTACAAACTCTCTAGGATAGAAGTGGGAACCGTCTTCTAAAATTGGACTTACGTCACCATATGCCTTTCCTTGAAGGCTCTGTGTACAGCTCATATCTTCGATTTGCCAAGAGTTATTGTTTTAAATGAGGATTGTTTCTGTCTAGATCACTTTAGTTTCAGAAAAACAGGTAGCAACTAATTCTCGTATAACAAAATTATTAGTTTGGTTTTTTTTTTTTCTGTCAGAGGTTAGATTTTTGCCCTGGACGGTACACATTTTGCAACTTTTGTGACATCTTTGTTTAAGCAATTTGCACCTTGCACCATGAATTGTCTGAATACCTACTGAATAATAGAACTGGCTGTGAACAGAAGTGGCATGGATGTAAGTTTGCATGAAGGATGAGTATTAGTCTTGCTCTGTATGAACTGGCAGAAGGATTATCCTTGCTGCAGAATCTAAAGAGCTTTCAATGCTACACTGATGCCCTGGCTAGGCTACTGTTTGGAGACTGAAACCTAATTCAGCTCTTATACCATGAGTGCTTTTCATGAGCATTCTTTCTCCCAAGGCCAGTGCTACTGCGTCACAGACTGCATCACAGGTACATTTTGTTCTTTGTCTGTCCATGAGGGAGCAGATGCATTCCAGCAGCATCCTGAGCCTGTGCTGGCTGGTCACATAGGGCTGTAGCTAGCATCACTTCCTGCACACGGCTGCTCCACTCCCATTTCCCTCCAGTCAGTTTGATGCCAGGTGCACTGCCACAAGGTGCACTGGCTAAATTAACTGGAGTAACCCTCACTGCCTTATCATACCTGCAAATTTGGTTTGTAAAACTTAATCTCTTACAGAGCGTCAGAGAAGTCTTTAGAAGAGGAAAAAGATTTTTATATGTGCCTAGGGGGAAAACTAGGAGGAAATATAAAAGGATCATTTGTTTTTACACAAAATAATGAACTCAATTTAACCTGTCACTTAGAAGTACAGTTCTAATTGTGTATTGAACTATGTAATGTGCAGTGCAAATGAAACTTCATAATGCCTAGCATGATAAACCCCAGAAAGTCTGTAAGCTGAGTGACTGCAGTTTCACTTTGAGAGACATGGATCCTGCAGACACCTCATTGCCTTGTATTACGCAATTGTCCAGAGACAGATGCTCGAAGACAAACATTGTGCCTCAGGGGGATAAGGAGTACACTGTCACATGATATCTTCATCTGCTTAACCCTTTGGCTGTAGCTATGAGGTCAGAGCTTGCTAGCATGTTTTGCACAGACTTTCAGGCTGTACTTTTGGATTTTTTTGGTATTCTCACAAGTTTTATCGTATAAACACTTTTCATAAAGAAAAACAAACAAACAAAACAACCCAGAGGAACTGTAGCTAAGAGCTATTAAAAAGACCAATTATAATCTATTAAAATAGCGATTCATCACCTCAAAGGTAGCTGAGTTCCCACAGAAGTAAGGGTCTAGAACACTGGTTGAAAGCAAAGTTGTATCTGCTCAGTGTGAGTTTGAAGAGACCTGATGATGGTTGAGCATCATATCATGCTCATGCAGGTGTTTGTGTGTGTATGTGTGCTTTTTTTAAATACAGAGGGTAAGCAATCTCCCAGCCTGCAGGAACCATACAGGAGATCAAAGATACCTTTCTATAATGTGAGTGGGAAGGTTATAATGGTGTGAGGAGTATTACTTTACAAATAACACAGACACAAATGGACAGAATTCAAATTAAATGAAGAATAGGTTAATTTGTGTGTAATTATGTTTCTACAGCTGCAGCTTGAGAGTCATAGGAGATGTATCTTGTCCTGCTAAAGAGGACAGAGGGCTTCAGTAGTTTAAGCCTGAATACAAGGAGGAGCTAATTCCGTTGCAGCATGGGTTGCCTAGTGCACACATTATTTCTGTTAGTGCATTGTATTTATCCTACCCCTCCTGGCAACTAAAAGAGGCATTTCACACAGCAGAGAGAAAACCTGTATGAACCATATCTGAGAGAACAGAGGAAGACCACTGAAGGGTGTACTGGTGTGCGGTTAACAGCAGAGGAACCTCTGAGGGGCACGGTGTTTGTTAGCGGTAGGCTGCAGTTTCTCAGCAAGACTTACAACTAGTTCAGAAAAAAAAATGAGGTTCATGCAGTACAATTACAAACAAATACTAAGAAGATAAAAACATTGGCCTTATGATTTTTGGCTTCTTTCCCATCCTTTTTCTGCCTCTTTTCCCAATTCTCAGATATGTTTCTGGTCGTTGTCCAGCAATTCATTCTTTGCATCTGTTCATTGTTTATTTGCTTGCTTGGTGATTCTGCATTCAGTTATTTTTCATTTTTCTCTTACACTCCTTTATCTTTTTAATTTTTTGCTCTATTTTCCCCTCAGTTTCTGGTTTTACTTCAGTTTGATGCCTTTCTGCCTCTGTAATTCTTCCTCCTTTTTTTCTAGGCTTGATTCTGGTTTCTCCATGATTTCCTTGCATGTTAACTGAAGACAGAGTTTCACGTGGTATAAGTTGCCAAAGTGGTCCTTCCTCTTACAGAATTCTTTGCTCACTTTTCCCGAGAAGCCAGCTTTTCAACTCCTTAGAAATATGAGGGAATTCTCCCTTACTAAGATGTGTTCAGCCGCCTTGCAGGAAAATGTTATCTGCTGTCATTGTTGGATCCACTAGAAATCCAGCATCTCATGAGGAATGCCTCATCATAAGATTATGAATCACTGTTTTGCAAAGAACAATTTAGGAGGTTGCAATTATTTGACAAGTCCTTCTGATAAATCTGCAATTGTAGTGTGATTTCAGCTGCTTTCAAAATCCAAGGAGCAAGGCTATCTGCCCTTCTTGCCTGTTTTCAGGCTATCTTCAGCTTGACCACCTGAATGCAAAAGGACGCGGCTGAGAAGAAAATCCTATTTCTGGAGGGTATGTGTGTGGACATGAAAAATGCTTTACTGTTCAGTAGAGATCTCACTGTTATCTGAGAAGTAGTAGCTTCTTAACAGTATGCAGCCAGCATGTACTCATTCTGCTCTGTGTTTCAGAGAAAGAAAATCAAGCAGTGAGCAGTTTGCACTTTTTTCTTCTGTGTAAGATTAGCAGCATGAACTCTGATAAATTCATGGCAACATCTTACTTGCATATTTTACTTTGCCAAATTCCATAGCAGTTTCAAAGTGAAAAAAATTGCTCAGTACTTCAGGTAGTATTTACCTTACCTCTTCATCACCATTTAAATGCTAGCTATCCAGCTTAAACTTGTTGATGAGGAATTCTCTGGAGTCCACATGGAGAGATAATTCTGTCCTTGGCTGTGTCCAGTTGCCTTTTGGAATGGTCTTTCTTAGCCTACATATTTTACAGGCAGCTAAAGTAACTCAGTCTATACCACAGAGGCTTTTTTCCCAAGCAAGGTAAGACGAATCTCACTCTTACATTGTCTGCAGAGTTACTTCATTCTCACCCAGTACAGACTTGTAATGGCGCATGAAGTGAAACCTATTCACAGACCGAATCAATTATACAAATGTTTTCAACAGGTTATGGTTATTATAGTAATATAAATATAGGATTGTTCTTGAGAAATAATTTATTCCAGAACTCGGGAGCAGCTGATCTGTAGTACAATTGGGTACTAAAGAAAATCAGAGTAAAACTCTAATACAAAATAAGTCAGCGTTATGTTAACCTTTAATTTGGCTTTCAGTCCTTACAGTTTTACTGTAAGGCACTTTGAGTGCTTTCCGGTCTCATATTTTCAAAATACATAGGTAACAAGCTCACTGCTGAAATCAGATGAATTTTGGGCCCATTATTCTTCAGGATACTGGGTGCCCTTTTCTAGGCCATTTCCTTGAAAGAATTATTATGGGGCTAAGTGATAACTCTTCTGGCAGGTCAGTTTCTGGATGGTACAAAAACTATAGGAATACTCAGTCTTACAAATAGCTCTCAGAGGCATTGAATAGATCTGAAAAAAACATCAACCCAGATAAAGTTTTTCAGTGAAACCAAAGCCAACTTAGCAAGGTGTTATGTTAGAAAGTAATTGTTCTGTGCAGTATGGACAATAAATGTCTTCATATTTCTTTCACCGGAACTTAAAGTTAATGGCACATTGTATAATAGTGAAATCACATAATGGTATCACCACGCCTCCGGCAATTAATCACACACTTTTCCAAACACATTTCAGTATAACTGTAGGAAAAGTTTTGGAAGCTTTCTGGACGTTGTCTGACAAGCCATTCTGCTGACACATACACTAACTGCAAACCTGTCTGGGTTGGGGAGGCAGAGCGGTGCCGAACCACTGAGTATCAGGGCCGTGCTGCACAGACAGCTTTGGGCGTCTCCCCAGGATAATGAGGTTGTGCCACTTTCACCATATATTATCTCTTTTGGTTTTGCAAACTGGTGTTTGCAAGCATGTAGGTCTAAGTTGTATTCTCCTTTTACTATCTGGGAGTTCTCTTTAAATGAGGTGGGTTTAAGAAGTGCAATTTACAGCAGACTAATGCAATAGCCTCCATTCACTGGGTACCACATCAGTGCCCGTGATCAACAACAGCAAGCAGTGCCTACTTGTTCAAGGCTCAGCTGCCTTCAAAACCAGTGTTTTGGATCATTCCCTCATACAGATCAAAGGACCCCGGACTCTGAGACTAAATAGCTGGCACTCAAGTTGTTGGAGCTACACTGATATATACAAACTAACAAAGCCTTGGTAAAGGAACATTGCTTGCCTGAAACATAAATGCGTGCGTTTGGGGAAGAGCCTGGGCTTCAGTCTGTCCTCAAAACAATTATCCAGAGGATGAATGGTCTGGAAGAGGAATCTGAACACAGACTTAGATTATGTTTTCCCATCATCTGGTATGAGAGAGGATGCGCAACCCTCAGTGCTAATTTAGGAGGACATGTCACCTCCCTAAAGGGAAGGTTTGTTGCTGTGATCCAAAACATTTTCATCTGATTCCTCCCTCCATCTCTAGTGACTGCAGATTATACAGACCAGATATGTTACCCCATGCAAACAAGCAAAGATCACGTGTGTCTCTTTACGTGCATAAGTTAAATAACCTCTGCTGTCACCAGGGAAGCAAAGTGCCCTGAATACTGATGCCATGCACATCTTCTTGCTTCAGACTTTGGCAGGGACTGGTTTATCAAGACTAAGGTTTGTTATTATTTGCTTTGTATAACAAGAGGTATTATTTGGCAACCGCAGATTTCCTTTTGATTTTATTGTATTGGAAGTTAGACTTCCCATATACAGTTAATGAATATCTGCTTGTATCATTGCTGATAAAACTCCTTCCTTGGAAATGAAGATTTGTTGTTGAACTCTGATTGTGCCAGTAAATACTGTAAAGGGTTTCCATTTATTTCCCATTCAGATCACCTAGGCTTTGAGGAAGTGTATATAGGCTTAGTGACTATATATTTCTAAAAGCTTTTTGATGCGTAGATTCTAGGGCTAGATTCTCCTCATTCCTGTGCTTTATCCCTATTGTATCATGGTTACTCTTGTGTAGCTCAGAGCAGAATTTGGCCTTGCAGATGGGCGTAACTGCTTTATAAATTAGAACATGATACAATATGTAAGCATGACGAATGCTCTATTAGGAGACCAGACACCAGACCAGACTTTGGTGCCAAACTGGTAATAGTTTACCATCTGGATAGTCACCTCAGGCTTCTTTGCAGCAAATAAAAAAAAATGGAAAACTGAGATTGTGCATTCAATGCGAAGTATTGGACTAATATATTTGCATAGAAGTTCTTCTGTGGGGCTAGCTGCAAGCTGACTCACAGCTGGGGCCTTGCTTTATAGACATCAAGACAACATTTTTGTGGCACCTCTATTTCATGATGAATAAGGTAAAAGAATAGACTGCCAGCTCTAAAGTTTATTTCAAAGTCCTTTCCTTACCTGCTGACCTGTCCTTCTTCTGAGAAAGGGAGGATGCTATTAGTGTAAGACACACTTCAGAAGAGAGAGGCTTGGTCATGTAAGCACTGATTTCTGTTTGTTCATGCTTTGAATGATGTTCTGGAGGATCTTCCTGGAAAGCCCAGAGCATCAGTGAAAAATAGAGCTTCTGTCCATGGATAAACTTGGTAGGGAGTTATCTTGTCTACTATAAAGGTGATTTCTGTAGTAGACATCTACCTTTTTCTGTCACCGATTTGTTCTTCAGTCTGTTCAACTGGTCATAACAGTTCCTTTGGTGTAAGTGAAAAAAGAGAGATCTATGAAAACTTTGAAGTGGACTTGCATTCCCTGAAAAACTGAGAACTTTTGAGGGACATGAAAGGAATACAAAGAATTCTTCTGGCAAACCAACCAACGAAACAACCCCAGCATTGCAGGTGGCCTGGCTGCTGCTCTGTATGGTCTCTCAGCAGTACCCTGAAAGTCCAGAGGAGCTGCTAAGCTCCATCCCAGCCCAACAGCAGGAGCCAGAATACTTCCAAAGGTAAGAATCATAATTTTCTGCGAAAGCTTTACATGTTCTTCGCATAGGAAATGAGGGTTCAACAGTTTCAGCTGTGTGTTCCAGGTTCCGACTTCTAATGTTAGCTGGAGTTAGGGTAGTGTGAGCATACAGGAGAAAGGGAAAGAAGGAAGTTAGAAGAGATGTTAGAAAGCATCCAGTGTAAGACTTTTCACCAACCTTGAACAGTTCTGTGATTAAAAGAAGCCTTCTTTGGTGATGGCTGATTTGCCTAAGGAGACATCTCTTGCAATGAAACACAAAGTACCCTGGATGAAGGGTTTGGGTTTGGTGGCCTGCGGATACAAGCAGCTGGCCGCTGCTGTGGCTCCATGCAGGAACTGGCTGGACTTGATGTGTGCTGGAACAGGGCTTGAGTCTGAATGGGAGTAAATCAGAAAACATATTTCAGGCTGATTCTCATGCAATTTGGGGATATACAGAATTGTGTTCTCTGTCAGTCTGAATGGGCTGTTGCATCCAAACAACTGTTTTTGTTTTTCGGACCTTAGGAGATCTTCCTGATGAGAACCAGCAGTGTAATGTCTCAATCAGGCAGGTAACTCCCTCCAAGCATCCTCCTCAAAGTGGCAAGTAACAGTTTGTCCCCACAGTTAGTACGGTGCCTGAGTTGTCAATGGTAATGAGGTACTACAGTTTCCTTTACATCAGCAGGGCATTACTCTGCTTTATGATGCTATACTGACCCTTGTTCTAGTTGTGCTTGGGGTTTTTTATGTGTTTTCATTTAAAAAGTATTGAGAGCAACTTGGCAAAATAACTTGGCTAAGAGCTACAACAGTTTAATCCAGATTTTATTATACTGAGACTTCATTATATGAGTGAGTCACTATGCAGTAAGAATTGAATGTCGAGGAGCTTGAGGTTTAGCAAATAACAAACTAATTTGGCGTTTGTGAATAGTGAACCTTTTACCACTGTGGCATTCACCCACTTATTTCTGCAAGGGAGTGGTGAATTAAAAACTCTGTGGCTAAAGTGAGCGTTACGTGAGAGGGAGAAAATTCTTCCCCAGAGCTATGCTGGCAGAAATACACTCCCTACACATGGCAGGTACACTGTGTTTTCAGACGAGACGTTCTGCGTCTTGCCTCTTCATCTTTCCTTTCATGTTCTGTGTGTATTGATTTTGTAATACCTACTCCTTGCTCCATTTTCATCACGTCTTTTTTCTCCCTGACTTTTTATTTCTCCTCTCTTCCAGCAAAACACACACCTAATAACATTCAGGTGCATCACTTAATACCAGAGTGTTCACATGTGTTTCAAAAGAAGGAAAGTGAGTTTACTCAGTCTGACATCAGAGAAAGGACATGATGTAGGACCCTGTTCAGCAGAGCAGTCAGGCATGTAGCTGCAGAAATAATTGTATGCTAGAAACTGGGCAGATACCTAAACATGTTCCCAAACCATGTGAAACACAGCCATGTCTAACTAAGCATATACCTAAAATACAAGCTGTTCCAACAGGTGCAGGGTTTCATCCTTTCATCTTCAAGGTTCACATGAATTTGCTGATGAATTTGGGCAAGGGGCGAGAGCGAGCACCAGTGTGCTATGGGAAGGCAGGAGCTACCTTAGCACTGGGGCTGAGAGACCCAATCTGCTGCAGGCCAAGCTCCATTTCAGGCTGTTCTATTACATCCGCTTTGGGCTCCTGGAGTCCTGGGGCTCCCTGGGATCTGGTGCGTGACTTGGTTCTTCCTGAAACACCTCCTAGCTCCTGGATCCTTCTCTCTCCTTGGTGACAGGGATTGAAAGACAGGGTTATTTTCTATTGCCTATCAATCTTCCCTTTCTATGAGAGCGATAGCAGGAGGTCCCAAAGCCAGCCATTGCAAGAGCTATTTGCCAACCACTGGATCATTCTCAGGCCCTCTTTTTACTTCTGTTTATAGCATTCTCACATCCTTCATGAAGTGTCATGTCAAATTCACCCAATTCCTTTGGCCAAAAACACAAACAAACCCCAAATAGAAAAAAAAAAAAGAAAAAAAAGGAACATTTTGCTTTGACTGTCCTAAAGAGATCACTCTTTTTTTTTTATAAATTTATAGCACCAAACAGGTCAGAGTGTGCCTGAATTAATGAAGTTGTTTCCTTTTTGATCAAATTAAGCATCTCACTTGGCCTACAATGTTTTCCATCCTCAGTATTTTGGTTTACTGCAAATAAATAAAGGAAAAGGTTACTATTTCCTACTGATTTGAAGTGATATGAGAATTTTATTATGACCTGCTAGTTAACTGAAGTGTTACGAATATGTTGCCATTCATGCTTGGAGTCCCAGAGGATGAGGCACTTCATAGTCATAAGGATCTAAGAAAAAAATCCCTTTTATTTCAGTCAACTGCCAAAGCAGCCTAACATTCCTACCCATACAGACATTATCTCTTTAAGTTTACAGAGAATATATTTTGTTTTGTATGTCACTACCACATCACCTTCCATTTTTTGTTTTTCACCAGTTTACCCATCTTAGTTTAGTAACTATCTCTGCTAAGAACTGCTTATATTAGTACCAGTAGTCATATGAATTTCATGTAATACAGAATAATTAAAGAAACACTTTCAAGTTTCCATGTGAGGAAGGAAGCCATAGGGCACTGGTCAGTCATATGTTTTGGTACTTTCTTTATTTTTAGAAACTCCCATAAATCAGCCTATTAATAAACAGAGGGAAGACAGACACAGCTTCTTTTTTATCCCCCCATGTCCTAACTTTTTTGTTGCTATGGGATTCACATACCACATTTTCCCCTCAGGAAGAGAGAACACTGAGGTTTGGTGCAGCCTTTTCTGGAAAGTTTTCTTCCTCAAGTCCACATTATGAGGGATAGCTCTGCCCTGCTCACACAGTCTAGACCTTTGAGGATGCTCATTCCAGGTCTGTGTGAAGATACGCTGTTTTTTACAGTGCAATTACTAGAGTTTTCTCACCTATTTTTAAGTGCTCCAATCAGTAGGAACTTGTGCTAATTCCTCTTGGAGGTTACTTGCAATATCCACAGCAGAATTTTCTTGCTCTTGCAGGTGATAGGCATCTTATGACCTTCTTTTGCATCCTTGAGTAAAGGAAAGAGTTCTCAGTAGCTAATGCAACTTAATGATATAAAAAGGCCTCCAAGTGTAACTGCAGTTACTTAGGTTCAGTAACTACTGGCTGTGCCAATAGTTGAACATATGCTCAAGTATTTTGCTGTGCTGTGGGCTAACTCTGGATGGATTTATTGCTGGTAATGTGAGAAAGGCAATATAAGTGGGAGGTAAGGTTACCAGCTGGAATTCTTCATTTGTGAATTTCTCCTTCCAGGTCATGATTAAAAAGTGTTAAGTATTATGCAAAAATTCAGAAGCTATTTGAATTTATAGGGTGAGAGAATAAATAGCTCCCTTATTCCCTTTCTCCCTCCCAAACCTCAGCTCCAAACAATGATAATATCTACACAGAGCAATATATTTCTGGGAAATCTCATATGGTATTGCAAGGACAGTAAAGGACAGTAGAGTGAAATACTCTAGAAAAAAGCATATGGTCTACATTGACTTTTAAGATATCACTAGCCCTGCATTTTAAATGACACCAGCTAGAATTTTACTTTCCTATCCTTTGGTAGCTCTGACCTTCATATTGTTTATTGCAAAAAAAAAAAAAATTAGTTTTATTTTTTTTTTTTTTAAAGAAAAGATTTTATTTGGCTCTGGAACAAATGTTTTACTGAGAGTCTAATGTAGCTGTAATGCATGTATTGCATTGAGTATACTGCAGTCATTTTTTCAAAGATATGGCTGCCATATCTTTCTGACCAGATTTATTGTGCTGATTATTGCTTAAAAATCTGTTGTTTTTCAGCTGTAATTTGGAATGTATTCCAGTAATTTATTTTTCTTATTATTTGTTCCATTGCTGTTTGATACAGTAGTCAGACTTACGAAGGGGTAATTTCTTGGATCATCGAATTTCTTATTAATTGCTACTCATTTTTGCTGCTATTATTATTAGAGCATTTTAAAGCCCACCACGATCAGGGCCTATTGTGCAAAGCACAATATGTACATTTAGGAGGAGACAAGATTAAACAGCCCACTATAATAATATAAACTCCCATTTTATTGAAAAATCATTATTTTGCTTTCCTCTAGCACAGTAGCTCCCCCAATTTCTCACAATGAAGAAAGACTTTTTGGCATGGCAAATTAATTGAGTAACTCCTTTGATACACTAGCATGAACACCACACAGCTAATAAAATGTATTTGTATCTCACATAATCCTTCTCACATTCTTTCACAATAGTTTTTACTGATTGGGGAGCATGTAAATGTTTTTTCTTAATATTTCTAGTTAAATGTGAATGTTAGAGAGGGGATAAACACTTTTTTGGAGGGGTTATGGACACAAATCTACCCCCTCAGCTGTTGGTTTTCTGCAGCATGTCTTTACATTGCCTTAGTTGTCAGTTTTTCTGTTGGCTAGCTTCAACAGCATAATGAGGTGCTGTTGTTTCTGACATCTCATTCGAGGCTATCTAAAAGCTTGAAATGGAGGATACTGAAGGAGAACGTAGTTATCCTAATTGTGAGCCACAGGATAATGGTAAATGTAAGGTAAATCTGACAAATAAGTGGCAGTGAAACACCGAAGTTAGCTTTTGCTGAGCTTTGTTCTGTCAAGACCAAAGCATGGTTGTTTAGGGTTATTCAGGTACCACTGCGCCTACTTGTGACCTGCAGGGCAGATACACCCTTTGTCTCTACCATTTCTCTTTTAATTTTGCCTTTGTTTTTGCCACTTCCATAGCCTGCTTGTGTCAGCTGCCTGAGGAACATCTCCAGGTGACCCCAGCTGGGACCTAAACTGGAATTCTGAGCTCTGAGTTGCTTCACTGTAACCTTCAATGCCTTAATTTAGTCCTAGAACCCTGGAATCCCATCCCAGGGTGGAGCCCCTTGGAATAAAGATGCTGCTGTCTCTTAAACTCATGCTTTGAAGCTATAACCCACTTTAATATGCAGAAGAAGGAGCTCTGGACTGTGACAGTGGGAGATGTCAGTTTGCCCACTCTTGGCATGAGCACCAGGCGTACAACTTAGCTTAGCTGGCAGCCCAGACAGCTTCACACTCGCTCCTTTTGATGCTGTTTTAGCTCTGTCAGTGGTGACCAACCTTTTCAGCTGGCAGGCCACAATAACCTTAACCTACTCAATAAGCTGTAGTTTGCAACAACCAGAACATTTCTTAAAACTTATAGACAGCTGTTGGGTAGCTCATGCATTACTCAGCCCATGCTTCCGAGCAAGTCCATGAGTCTTGAGCAGCATCTAGGAAAGTAGGAAGCTGCAAGCATGTGGCTGCCTGCAATAGCAGCTTTCAGTCTGCTGCTGCTGGAGCAGACTTCAAGAAGCATTTACATGACATAGGCCTGTGTTGGTTTCCTGCTTTCTCCTGAGGGCTTCTTGGGTTTAGCACCCCGGTACATTGTGAGCCAGATGAATTTCTCTGGCAGTGGTGGTAACTGAAGATGTTTCTTAGCAGCTCTGTGCCCCTTGTCCCTAGAGGGATGTATGGGGAATGGCTAGCAAGTATCCCAGAAAGGAGCCATTTAAATCTCTCAGGAGCTGGATGCAAATGTTCAGAATTGTTCTGCTGGGCTGTAGATCTTCATATTCGTGTACCGATACCCCTGATTGCCATAGATTTTAAACCTGCAATGCCAACAATGTGAGCAAAAATATCTCCTCCTGGATAAATTTGGTATGTGCTGATTATTGCTTGGCTATGTAATTGCTAGTGGGTCTATCACTAAAAGCTAATGGCTGTTTTGATCTTTCATTTCTAGGCAATTTCCTTGGAGGCAATGTAGTAAGCTCCTTCAGTAAAGTGTCTCCATCTCTGCTCATGCAGTTTGACCCAACATTAAACTCATTCTGGTATGGCAGCTAAAGAGTCTTGAAAAATCTCTTGACTTGGAATCAAGCCTAAGAACTATATTAGCCATATTAAGCAAGATAGCAGATATATGGGTCTTCTTCTGGTTTCTTTTTGTGAAAGGAACCCAGTAGTACTAAGAGCTTCTTGTGTTCCAAAGAATGTATTTTCCACATTTGTAAAATTCACACAAGAGGTGGTGCTGCCATGTAGAAGCACAAGTTTTGTTCCCCACAACTTCTCAGCAGTGGTTTTGTCTCCATAGTTAAGATGTCTGCTCCTACTATATAACTTGCTATGTTACCTGCTAATGACCCAAGTGTTTCATTTTTCTAGCATGGAACCCAAGGATACCAGCATTATTTCTTACAAAAATGTGCAAAACTGCATGTCAGGCCTCATAAATATGTAAGATTTGCCTCTGAGTTAGGCCTGTATTAAAAAACTAAGATGGGCCACTGCACTGTGTTGTTGTTAGGGCTGTAATCATCCTGGCTAAATCTTAGAGCTAAGAAAGGCTTCTGTCCCTTATTGTACCCAGGTAGGCGGTAGCTTGCATTTTTGGAGAGTCTGGATGAGATGCTCACTTTGGTGAAAGAGATGTGAACAGAATCACAGTGCCCATGAGCAGCAGTTAACTCCCAGCTAGCAAAGGTCAAAACAACAGCAGGAGGTATTAGGACTATAAGTTAGCAAAAGGGTATTACTCTATTTTCTCCAGGATCTGGAAACATTGATCACAGGGGAATATCTACATGTAACTTCTGAAAGGGGACTTTCTTTCTGCTGTTTTGCCTCCAGCATGGTCTGTGAGCGTTTAGGTAGCATCCCTGCTGTACTATTGAAAGTGGGGTCTGTTCCCAGGCTAGTCTCTTGCATTTTCAAAGAACTGTTGCTGGCTAATAGCTTTCTTCAGGAACTGTGCCTTACAGCTTGGGATCCTTTCAGGTGACCCTCTCTGGGCAGTGGGTATTTTTGCTTCTAGGAGATCTGGAAATGCGTTCAAGTGTATGTTCCTTATTTTGTCATACACTGCTCAGTGCCAAGTGCTGCATGCTTTACTTGTCTCCAGCTGTTACATGTGCTCTCTAAGGGCTTGGACTAACATTAGTTTTTAATTCCTCCTCTTTTTTGCTTTTTCTCTTTTTTTAAAAACAAACCTGGAAGCACAACAAAATGCTTAGAAGTATTCTGGACCTTTTTTAATTTATTTACTCTGTCTGTACACATAGTTCTTATACAAAAGATTTTGAAATAATTGGTGATTAAGTCAAGGGCTTATTTATACGTTTAAGCATCCTGAGTAGACACTGGCAGCAGCAGCCTGACAAATATTATAGAGTCATCTTCCTACTAAAATAAACTCTATTGTAGAATCAAATAATGAAATTGTAGCTTACTTTTTTGACATGAATCCCACACTGGCTTAGTATTCATCTACTGTTTGACTGGCTTTGTACTTTCAGTGGTTTATAACCTTTCTTTTCCCTCCTTGCATTACCTGCCATTTTTCCAGGACTGTAAAAGACGCTGAAAACTGCAGTGATTTTTTCTGTTCTGTTGGGTTGAGTTTGGGTTTTTTGTTTGTTTTCTTTTCTTTTTTTCTTTTTTCTTTCTTTTTAATGTTTTTTAACTTGCCTGACTGTAGCTGAAGAGTCCAGAGTCCAGACTCATTCTCTTTACTCCAGGATGCTATAACCCTCTTTGACAAAAGTTTCTACAGGTAGCTCAACCCAAGATACAGAAACACAGACAAGTTAACAGCTTAACGTGTGGAACAATTCCTCAAGCGCTGCCCATGTGTACTTTCTTACCCTGCGATAAGTGGGGTTGGTTTCCCTACCTCTCAGTAGAGATGGGGGCAGCTAACCTGTGTTGGCTGTGGGAAAGGCTCAACCTGTGTGCAAGCCCTAATCAGAGAGCAGCTGACTGGCTGGAAGTGCACACTCTAGTTTACATTGTGGTAACTATTGCTGTTCATGACCCCCTAGGTATTTTTTGTGACTGCTTTTCTCTGGTTCCTGCTCCTTGTCCCCATGTAGTGCTCATTTGGCTGGGATTTGTTTCTTGGCCAGTTGTGGAGATCGGCTGCAGGGCTGAGCCTTCCCACCTCCTCTCCTCTTCACCAGCACCTCATCTGTGTTGACATCCTCGGACTCTTATGTTTCTCCTGTGTCCCAGGCAGCTGACTTTCCTTGGTTTTCTTCCCACTCAGATCACTGGCTGCTTTCCTTGCCTTCCCTGCAGTGCAGTGCTGTAGTGTTTACTCTCCCCTGCTCTTTGCCCAGGAGAGGCGGCAGTCCATGAGGGAGCACTGTGGATGTCCTAGCACATCCTGGACCCTCTACAGTGCCACTCCATCTTAGTGCCTTACAGCTGTACTGCTGCAGACTCAGAAAAATCCATACATCACTCCATCTTCCTCCTTTGTTCAACAGCTGTTTTTAAACAAAAAGCAACAGTTTTCTCTGTGCTGTAAACTCACTGAATTAGCAATAACTTTTATAGTTTTGCTGCTGTTGCTGTTAACGGAGAAGTGTTAAGAGTCTGTGTATTCCTACTGGGCTACTGGCCACCCTTTCAATTTCTAGTGCAATTTTTCTTTTGACATTCAGAGCTGCTCATTGTAAAAACAGACCAGGTATGTTGCAAGCTTTAGGGTAGCCTTAAATCTTATTGTCACTTTTAGGGTATTCCAGCCTTTGCTAATGGAGTTATTGTTTCCTTCCACTGCAGCTGATTCTTTCTAGTCTGACCCTGCCAGTTGCTAGTCAGCCCTGTTCAACTCTCAAGCAGGGATTTGTTAGGTGTCCTCTGCAAAGGACTGAGAGAGAAGCAGGAATGAGGGTGACAAGAGGGACAGGGTGAAAGGGACAGACAGGAAAACCTGAAGTAGGTGGGTAGCAGGGAAGCTGCCTCTGATGGCAGTTGTCTTGCATGGGAGAGGAGATATTTCCTTTGTTCATCTATGCTGCCTGCTGGCATTTCAGACATGTCATAGAATCATAGAATAGTTTGGGTTGGACAGGACCTTAAGATCATCTAGTCCCAGCCCCCCTGCTATGGGCAGGGACACCTCACACTAAACCATGCCACCCAAGCCTCTGTCCAACCTGGCCTTGAACACTGCCAGGGATGGAGCATTCACAACTTCCCTGGGCAACCCATTCCAGTGCCTC
>WYDI02002138.1:0-71826 GCA_009867235.2 Psittacus erithacus
GAAAGTTAGAAACACAGTGCTGCACCAGCCACTAAGAAGGAGAAAAAATGACTGCTACTGCTGAACCCATGACAGTTAGCAAGCAAATTTTTCTGTTGTTGTGGCCCCTGCAGCTGCCTTGTAAGCCTGTTCCCAGTGAAAGTGAACGGCAAAACCCCTTTGACTACAGTCAAATAGGCAGTTCAAGTGCTGGGGTTGTATTTGCTTTTCCAGCCCAGTGAACCCATCAAGTGGTTCATCATCATGTCTCCCTATAGAGATGATGTAATCCTGCCTTCTGCAGTCGAAGACCCATAATTTAACTGAAGTTAAACCTTCAGCCACAGTGTCAGCTAAGGCTGCAGCATGGGAGCTCTTTCAGTTCTTTGCTTCACAGCCTGTTAAGCTTAACTTTTACCATGCAGATCTCTTAGAGAAAGCATTCATTCTAGTTATATGGCTGGAGTTTTCCATCTCCCCCCAGAACCTCTCAGTCCATCCTGCCATGCATATTGCAATAAGAAGGTGACAGTGCACACAATAGGAAGAATTAACTGCAGCATTCAGAAAGGCTCCCAGTGCTTGTTGGCACTGTTGCTGCCAGAGACCAGTACAAACAACCTTCATGTGCAAATTTGCTATTAAACAGGCTTAGAGGAAAACCTTCTGCAGCTCTAACAGAATACCTATACACATACTTCACATTGTGCAGATTTTTCTTTTATGGCACAAAATATTCAGAAGGTAGTGTTTAGGACCAGGAAGGCTGTCACAAGTTCAGCTGCAGCTTATCATGCCCTGGAGTTCTTTGAAGTTTATCCTAAACAAATCCAAGTAAACACTAACTAACTGTGGATAGGTGTGGATCTTAATCAGAATAGACAAAGGGTTCATATTTAGTAACCCTCTTGTACTGGGCAAGTTTATCTCCCAGGTAGAAAAGTGTTAGGACATCCAACAGCTCTCTTAAAAATATTTTAGAAGAACCTCAAGGATCTTAGACTCTTCAAACTGGTCTAGGAAAGGCAGTCTGCTTTCACAGAGTGCATACAGCCAGAATAGCAGCTTCTAAACTAAACCTTGAGGTATCAATGATCTGCCTTGGGCATTTCACTCAGGTTTATTTTACATCTTGATTTGCTTGTTCAAACCATGAGAGCCTTTCTGTGTCTGTGGTGAGGAGGAAGGACTTCCCTCTTTTAACCACATTTTGCAAGCAAGAAGTTATTTATTATGTAGGACAAATAATAATTTCTTATGTAAGACTAAAACAGCTTTAAACTTGATCAGTGAGTCCTCCCATGTAAAACTCAGCTGTTGACTACAACTTATGTTTGATGTGGTGGCTGGTTGATTTTTGAAGAGATACTTTTCTTGGTTGGTTGACTTAAAAGCAACCTTAGCTTTCTGTACCGTAAGTATCAACATTGACATCTCTTTATTTAATTTCTAGAGACCTAGTTTTTGTAGTAAGGAGGTTGTAATCCCTGGTAGGGATTACCTGGCAAAATATAAGTGCATGCCCTCAGCTAGTTTCCTCAGTGGGCAGAGCTGATTAAATCTTGTGGCTATAAAGGTGTGCTGTTTTTCAGAAGGAAAAGCGGTAAGCATCAGTGCAGGTGGCCTGATGGTTTTAGAGAGCCTTTTAACACCCCAGACCCAGTAATTACTAAATTTAGTTGAAAATCTGGAAAAATCTTGGAAGTTTCCAGTAGCTAGTCATTATCAAATTGTCTCATGTCCCTTTTGGCATTAAATTGAAGCAATGTTGGCTCAAGAATTTGAAGTGAGGGTGCAGTATTTCACATGAATAAGGTTGAAATTCAGTCTCACAGATATCTGCATGTCTCTTGTTCATTTGTTTCTTTTGAAAATGATTTAATTTACAACTTGACATGACAGAAGAAAAGATTTCTTTGGAAATAAGTGAGAAAAGGTGGATTTTTAAACAGAGGTTTGTGGATTATTCCCATTCTTATTTATTTTTACTACAATTGAGTCCCTAGGTCCCTTCAGATCCTTTGAGAAACTCACCTCCATTAGTACAATTTTTGTAGACCATGTCTATATACAGTAAAGGCCACCTGCACTTTAATTGTCTTAGAAGCTCCAAATATTACATTCACCTTCTCTAACAGAAAATTTTACATCCTCTTAGAAACAGAAAAATTATCTTGTCAGAGGTATATTTGATATTTTTAAGCTTAAGCACCCACCAGTAGAACTTAATTTGCTCAGTTTCTCCATAACACTTTTGATGTCCTACACTGATCCTTTGGGGTCTCCAGTGAGTGTAGCTGCTGTGGTTTTCTAACAGTGGCTACCATATTATTATGATAATTTAAAAAAAAAAATTATTTATCTATTAATTTTATTTACTTTTATTTTTATTTATTTACTATTAATATAATAATTTTATTTATTTTGTCTGTGACAAAAAAAAACTTTTGGACATATGCCCGAAACTGTTTACACTAACATTTTAGTAAAAAGACTCAATGGTATGATGAGCTTGAACTTAAGAAGTAAATTTGCTAAATAGTTCTGATTTCATACCTCTGTTAGGCCGAATTGATTTGTTGTATGTAAACAGAATCACTTTTTCTCCTATATAGGAAAAGATGGAGAAAATGTTGTAGTAACTGTGTTGGCTTCCCTGCCTCCTGTGGTAACAGACAGTTTTCGTTGTCCATGCCCAGGATGCAGGGTCATCCCATGACCTGAGGGGTTTTTGAACGTGAATATGTAAGCAAGAAGGCTGAAAGTTCCCAGAGGGCTAAAAACTGCAAACAGATCTATAGTGAGTAATGTGTCTAAATTGGGTCTCATGTGGTCCATGCTCAAGCCCAAGTCAAAACCTCAGCCAATTCAGCCCAGAGACAGACCACACATACAGAGCTGTGATATACTGACCAACTGTTTAGACAAAGAAATGTATAGAAATCTCCTCATCCATATATTGTCTGACACATTTTCCAGTGTGGGATCCTGCTCAAAAGTGTTAGACCCTCAGACTGAAACCAAAGCTTGATTTTTCAACTCTGATTTCAGATTTTTGACAGTTGAATCGTTCAATGGACTGACCAAGTCCTGTCACTATACGCCACTTGGTGGGCATGTGTCTGTGTTGTTTACAAGGTTCACATGTTTGCAACAGGTGACAGCATCGTTTCTGTCTTTTATGTCACATTACAATTACACTGTCTGCACATCTGTTGCTATTAAGCTCTTAGGGGTAGGAGGAGCTATGAAACCATTCAACAACCCCCATTTATTCAGCAGATTAGAGAAGGGAAGGTTCAGTTTTCCAAACTTGCTGATGTAGAACATGATGAATGTGAGTGTGGGTGGGAGAGTGACCTGTAAAGGGTACAAACATAGGAATAGTGATGTGCCCATACTGATGCTGTCAATAAGGAGGGTGGCATTAGGTGCTGGCAGCATGTTGTGCTCAATAGGAGTGCTGGCTGCACTAATTACCAGAGGAAAAACGGCTTAAGTAATTCAGATTCACCAAGGGGAAATAACTAAAGTGAAAATCAAAATACTTCGTCTAGAAGAGAGCACAGTCCACAGAGACTGAGCTCCCTGCACAGCCAAGTTAGTTGACAGGCACATGAGCAATGAGATGCTTCCAGTGCTTGCTCCTCATGCCTGGGGCTTCTTGACTGTGGTGCAGCTCCATTCCAAACCCAGAGCAATGCCCTCAGCAAGATGGCTTATGATCTTGAAAGACACATTGTTCTGTCCTTCTAAACTCATGACAAGAGAGGTATAGTCAGCCAGCCACCCTAGGCCTCAGGGGACCTAGACAAATAAAATTCATTGCCTTGCCTGCCATTCATACCTTGGGAAGTCACTTGGCATAAATCAGTAAAAGACAGCTATGCTTTTAAGGATGCAAGATAGGAAATGTTTGAAGGCAACAGCAGTTCTTAAAAATTTCCATAGTTGGAGTGTTAGATACTCTTCAGGGTTGAGGAATGCATTTTTTCTCCATGTGGGACCTACAATTTAACATCTTCATTAGCACAGACACCAAGAGCTTCCTAAAGTATTGAGTGGTAATTCTGACACATTTATTCATTCAGCAAGGACACAGGCTGCTGGCTCCCAAGGTGAGAAGCCACATGCAATTGCCCCTGCTGCCCAGAGTAGCTCAAACCCTGGAACCTTCAGTGCTTCCTTCTGCCACATGGCACTCATGCTCCCTCCTGAGGCGGGGACATTGCAGAGGAAAAAGTAAGTAAAAGAGCAAAACAAGAGATGGAAGGGATCACTGCCCTGAGCTCAGACATCAGCATACCTTACCCTGAGGCAAGACCTAAGATTCTGCCTTTTCTCAAAGTACTGGTTAAACATTTAAGAACTGTTATATCGTTATGAATGTGTATGTATTCAAGCTTATGGGAAGAGGTGGCTGCAATCCAGATCCCAATGTCTTCTCCCTTCTCTGCCACGTGGGCATCTTCATAGCTATGCTGCAGCACTGCTACCTCTGTGGACTGCTGGAATACGAAGCCATGAGCCTCAGCACAACGGAAGGGGCTAATAGCCATATTTGTAAGGGAAGTAGCTGAATCCAGGGCTCCCATGGCCTTGTGACTAGGCTACCAGCTGGTGCCTGTCAAAAAGCAAGGCACCTGTGGTATTTAGAAACCTTCAGGAATAGACAGCAGCCGAACAGGGGGTTGCTGGTCTGAATCTGTGCTCTTCATTCTGACAATGCACCATTTCATAAGCTATGTCTTTTCAAGATCTCCATCTTTCTGTCCAATATTGAACAGTAAGAGGAGAATATTTATGAGCAGACTGCAGGCATGAAAGATTGTGAAATTATAGATATTAGAATAATGAGCAAAAATACTTGACATATCATGTCCTTTGAGTTAGGGATAAAGTGGTTACCTATGTGATTCCTTTCCAAGCAATGCAAGACCAACATTAATCATGTCTAACCATATAATCTTAGCTTGTACAGATACATTCTGGATTCCATCCCGCTACTGGAAAGCTTAACCACATTATAACTGCATTTTGATTATCTGTTGCTTAGGGAATCAGATTCAGAGGAAATGTGAATAAGCACCATCAATATTCTGGTAGGCACCTTCTTTCTTCTAAAAGCACTTTAAGAAACAAGGCAGAAATCTCCATCTCTCTTGGATGCATCCTTTCTTCTGGAGCAGGAGTCTTTTCTGGCTGCCAACTTTGTCCTGGCCAGCTCTGCGCTAGTCCTGGGGTGAAAAGATGCCAGGTGGGCAACAAAAGCTGTCAATTTGAGAAGAGTCACTGCTCGCACGCTTGCAGGAGGGGCAGTAAGCTGTTAGAGATTCATGCTTACAGCTGAGTAGCAAATTATTTGGCAGGCAGTGTGGCATTAAGGAGTTAATCAGCAGTGAGGCAGAGATTAAGGTCTGATTGTAGCAACTCCAGGCAGTTTCATTTGCTTCCCTTGGTCTAGTGAGGGTGAAACTGTCATCTGGAGCTGTGTGAAGCCTGCCCCACCCAAAACAGGGTGGTTTCAAACAGAAAGCACCTTCTGATCTGTCTGTCCTTCCTCTCCACGCACACAGAAAAGCAGAAATCCTGTACAACTCTCCAGCTCCTAATCTCCAACTCCTGAACTCCTCTGCACTGAGGGAATTACCTGTTATATATCCTTGATGGAAGCTCCTGCCTCCTCAAATTGGTTAGACATGTTCAAGTGCTAAAGAAAAGATAAAAGTGGCTGAGTAATCTGAGATTAGTTTCTGCCTCCTTTTGCTGGAGCCGTATTCAAAGTGCAGCCTCAGCCCCCATGCAGGAGGCGGAACAGGATTAAAGGGATTAACACAAAAATTTGCAACTCTGCACTGAAATACCGCTTCCTTATCTCACTTTTCTGTCAGTCGTGCTCCACTGCCCTAACTCTGGAGTTAGACCAGACTCAGGGAAAGAGCAGGGTGGCCTCTTTTTGCACTGGGGGTTTATTTTGTACCTGCATATCACTTGAAAAAAGCCTTGCAGTAAAGAGTCCACCATAGCAGCTTTCTTTAAAAAAGAACCCAACATCACCACTTTGTACAGAAATTTGTTTCTCACCTCTCCACACTGCTCATGTCCTACTGAAGGAGCTGATTTACAACATGCCACAGCAGTGGACAACTACTGGGAAAGTACCTGTATGTTGCATTAGCAGGAACAGCAACAGTGGCTGAACCTGCAAGGGAACTTCCAGTGGGCTGGATGAAGACACCCAGACAGGAATTTGGCAACAAACCTGAGCCATTTCCTTTACTTTACGAAACATGATGGAGACCCTAAGGGCTAATACTGCATGAAAAAACATGCCTAATGTGGTAAAATCAGTCATTCACCAAAGTAATTTGAATTATTTTCCCCCGTAGCCTGCTTTGGAAGATTGTCCTTGCCAGCCTTAATTCTGATGATTATGTTTGCTAGAGAAATAATTACTTTGGGTTCCCAGGTCAGAGTCCTCAACATTAGTTCTCATGCAAAAGCACAGAGAATGTTTATGTGAAAACTGCAGGCATAAATACACGGAAAGGCTGCGAATTTAGGTGCACCCTGACACACACAGGGTGCCCTCAAGCCATTGTGGTGAGTTACTCTCTGAATGTGCCACAGGCTGCAGCAAGTGGCCGCTTTCAGCCTTTGCTGAGTTACTGAATTCTGAGTGGTACCATGGGGAGATATGCTCCACAGAACGACACACTGTTTTTCAATGTGAGATAATTCCCTTGGTTTGTGCCTGTTCCTTCTGATGCGATAAAGACAGGGTGCTTCTATTGAAAGGGTAGGACCCCAGGGACTAGAAAGAAATGGTAAGAAACTGCATGAAAAATCAGAAAATGCCTGAGCTGCACAGTCTTTGGTACTAAATGCTGCCATAGCAGAGAAATGGCAAATATATTCCTGTCTCGAGATCTGGGGTTGGACTGCTTACTCTGGCTAGCGCTGTGGCAGTCAGCTAACCTTTACTTTTATACAAGAAAGCTGCCATCCCTAAAGGAGGGCTGGGCTGAGCCTGGGAAAAGATGTTTCAGTGGCCCAAGGGGAGGAGGCAGGCACAAGCCTGATTCCATCAGTCCTGCAGGCAGGAGCCTGTTGCTGGTGGCTCTCTGCACACTGTTTGCCTGTCTGCGGAGACACTAGCAGGTTCCCAGCTCACCTGAGCTCTTTGCACCCACGTGGAGCTGGGGACTCCACCTTGTTCTCTGTGGATAATAGAACAGCTAGACGCTGACTTTCCCAGGGGAAGTCCACCTGAGAAGAATGGTTACTGCGCCCTAGAAACTGTTAGCTGCCACCTCCTTGCCTAAATCATCACAGCGCTCTCATCCAGGGGCTGCTCCTGGGGAGGAGAGGGGAGGGCAAGGGAGGGGCGCCCGCTTGTCTCCGCCGAGAGGACGGAGCGCGGTTTTCCCACAGCCGCACCGGCGCATCCCCCCCACCCGCCGCTACTGCGCATCCCCCCCACCCGCCGCTACTGCGCCAGCCCGTGCACGCCCCCTGGCGGCGCCTGGGGGCGCTGCCGGGCAGCAGGAACCGGGCAGGGCGGGGACAGCGGGGCCGGGCTCGGCGCTCCCCGGGGGAAAGGCAGGGCCGGGCTTCGGCAGCCGGGCCCCCCTCAGCAACAAGGCAAACACCGAGCGAATGCCGGTAGGCACCTTTCGCTTTGGGCGATCCGTCGTTTAACGGCGTTGTCCCAGCCTCCTCCCAGGGATTTCTCATGGCCCTTAAGGGAGGGAGCTGGGCTTTTAGTTTTTGTGTGAGATTAAATAGGAAGAGGTGACAGGCCGCTGCTGCGGAGTGCTATGGTTGCTGGGTTCCCTGGTAGCTGCCCCTGGCCCAGCAGTGGCCAGATGCTGCATGCCTGGTGCAGAAGAACCACTCCTCACCTTCCTGAGAGAAGCAATTAGCAGCAGCCAGGCAACAGCTTCAGATGCCTTCTTGCCTGATACAGCTTGGAAGCTGCTGTCTCCAATTGCAATATGCCACACCGCCAAAAAAATCTCATATAAAACCTGGGACAGGCTCCCGGAAGTACTTTGGTTTTTAAACTAGTCCATCCCCTAGATGGGGATAGGCAGATGGATCAGTGACCTCTGTCCAAGAGGAAGAAGAAGCCACAGGTTGGCTGCACAGGAAGAGCTCGGCCTGAACAGTGGAAGCACAGCAAGCCCAGCCCAGCTGAACTGTGTCCCCAGAGGAGCTGTGACTGTACAGACTGCTTTGGAGCGTAGCGGTTTTGGGTGCTGAGCACACATGCACACAGAGCTCTGTGGGGTCAGACCTTGTAACACTACAAAGCTCTATGGTACTAAATAGCACTAAAATAAACGAACTTGCAACAGGAAGGCCCTAATCCTTTTTCCTACATGGCATTTGAAAATCTAATTCTGCTTGAACAACTTTACTCCTGTCCTTCCTTTTAGTTCTCCTATGCTGTACAACTTAAATCCTTCCACACAGCTAGTCACAGTGTCTTTACTAAAGCTGCACCAAGGTCATGCAACCATGCATCGCAAACCTGGGTCTTGGCTTGCAACCACACGAATCCCTGGGTTGTTAAGTTATGGGTGGCAGAAACATGCCTGACCTGTGAGGGTGTGAGCTCGAAGGGGGAGCTCAGCAGGACCAGCCCATTCCCTTCCTGCAAGGCAGACTCGCATGCAACCAAAGCGAATTCACATTCACATGCAATCAAAGAGAAAGCTACCAGTGAAATAGGTTAAACTAGGGAACTGGAATCCTTCCTCTGGCCCTAAACTTGACATTTTTCTAAAAAGCATGTATAAATTCACATTCAGTGCCCAGGCCTTACTGTGGCTCCTTTATACAAAGTCTGTCCACAAGCAGAGAAGGCCAATTTTCCTTTTTAGGCCAGACCTCGAAGGTAACTCTTATGTGCTGTACAAGGAAAAAAGGAATTTTCTTGCTCATGCACCCTTATGGGTCTCCACTTGTCTGCTCTATTCTCTTTTGAAAACTGTAGGGCATAAACAAGAATTAACCACTAGATGGCTGTATTCAGTAACAAAAGGCCACACATTCTCATTCTGCTATAATCCATACTAAAGGTGTGGTTATTTTTATAAGATCAGTCAGTCTTTTCATGAATTCATGTGGACAGGCCAAAGAGGCAAGATAACCAACACTGGCAAGGTTATGAGCAATCTTGGTTACTCTGTGTATTGGTAGTTTGGCTCTCACAGATAAGAAGAAGAGCTGTAGATTTTTGTGCAGTAGCTCTTCACAAAACCAACCTGAGCAGGACTACTTGGTCAGCACTGAGCCTCACCATGTAGGTCCTGAGCTGTCCTCTAGTGCTAGACCCAGTCTAATTCTAACAGAGGCTAAGGATGACTCTTCCTGGCAGGACTATGGGGATGTGCTCATGCCCCGGTTTGAGATGTTGCTAGAAGTTCCAGATATGGAGTACTAGTTGTGCTATGGCTGTGCCAGCCATGATTTTGGATGACAGAGGAAGGGTAAGGCGAAAGTAGCGCATGTCTGCCCCTTTCCACAAAGGAGGAGTCCGCAGTGCTGAAAGAGGACTGTGGTGGGTTAATTCTGGCTAATAGCAAAATGCTCACCCAGCTGCTCACTCCCTCGTCCCTCCCCTCCTCCTGCAGTAGGACAGAGGGAGAAAATAGGATGAGAAGGGTCATGAAGACAGGAGCATTGATTGCCAGTTACTGTTCTGGGCAAAATAGACTTAATGGAGGAAAATAAATGTAATTTATTGCAAATTAAAACAGTCTTGTTAGTGAGAAACCAGAACACTAGAATAACACCCTCCCCTCTTTCCCAAGTTCAACTTTAGTCCTTCAATTCAAACTCCTACCCACGACAAGTAGTGCAAGGTGGCAAGGGTGGGTATGTTCAGTATGTAGTGGTTTCTCTCTCCTACTCCTCACACTTTTCCTCTGTTTCAGTGTGAATTACTCATGGGCTGCATGCAGTTCCTGTTAGGAAAAATCTGCCCTGGTATGGGCTTTCCACAAGCTGCAGTCCTTCAGGAATATCCATCTGCTCCAGTGTGGGTCTTCTATGGGCTGCAGGGGGTGTCTGCTCGCTTATGGAGCACCTCCTTCTTTTCCTCCTTTCTCTGGCCTTGGAGTTCCCTCTACTGCTTCTCACTCTTTTTTTCCTCCTCAGTCTCAGAGGGCACTCTAAAAATCATGATAAAGAAATACCTAGTATGGCTACTTGGCTTTGAGCCCTCTTTCAATTATCAACTGCCCTTGGGTGCACTGGGAAGGGCTCAAAGCACTTCTGTTACTGTGGGAGCAGCCTGGGTACATCTGGCCTTTCCTCAGTGTCTCTGAGAGCATGTGCAGAAGTGGTAGACTGCCAGCCCCGGGCTCCTGTGACAGCCTGACAAAGCCATGGCACACAGAGCAGGAGCTCCAAGGAGCTGGCTGCGGAGCTTATGTGAAGCATGGTCTGGGCCAGTGGGAAGGTTCCCTGTGGCTGCTGGTTGACCATACTTGCTGGTGATGCTCCTGAGTTACTGTGGTGTTCATCCATCATTGCCAACAGAGCAAGGAAGCTATTAGACATGGCATCTGTCAGTGATGCCCTGTCTGCATGCTTTAGCAAACAGTGACCAACGATACTCCTTAATACATGGCTTTACGATGTGAAAGCTAGGCTTATGTCCTGAAACACAGGTCAAAGAGGGCTAGTTGTCCATGTCTGTCTATTGCACATCTGTGGAGGTGCAAGTAAACCAGAAAGGTATTGTTTTCAAATTTATCTCAGTAATCCCATGTTGACCATTGTCAGATTTACCAATTTGCCGTGTATCAAGGCATGGCTGACCTACATCTTTTGCTATCTCTAGTGATAGAGTCACACCCCTAGTGATAAAATAGCAGGCCAGCCTTGTGAAGGCCTCTCTGCTTGTACAGACAGCTCTCTAGATCTGACCGTTTCTTTTGCTCCCTGTTCCTCAGTTTTGTACACTACTGTGACAGAAAAGGCAGCCATGGGCATCTATATTAGGACCTTAATGAACCTAAACCATCCACAGTGAATCTTGAACTGATGCAATGATTTCAGTGGCTCAGGCAGATAGAAAGTTAAGACTGATGAAAACAAAATGTTGTGCCTACTCCATAGGTGAGTTACTTACAGGTGTGTTATTTCAATGGCCCTCAGTGGCTTGGCAGCATGACAGTATTTACTTAGCTTTAGTCTGCCATATTTGAAAACGTTGATGCAATCCGTAAAGGAAATGTAACACTTGTGGAGTAGGAAATGTCGTATATTAAACATTGGTTTGTTTCTTTTACCATTTAGAAATCAAATTGATATGTTAAAAATCCTTTAAAAACCAAAATAAAAATAAAAATTAAAAGGGGCTGAAAATTTTTTTTCATAAAGGATTTTGAAATTTTTGAAACCTGAATGCTTTGTCGCCAAAGAGCATTAGGCAAGCAATAATTCAGCAAAAGAAATATAGACCTGCAATTAGTCTAACTTGGACTCACCCAGGAATTTCACTTTAACAAAACTCTGAAGTTTCAGTGTTGGCTTTCTTTTTTTTTTTTTTTTTTTAAATGAGAAATTTAAGCAGATCATCTGATTATGTCAGATGCATTCTCTTCCTGACTACCTCTTTTTATACTCCTTTCAATATCTGGCTGATTTCCCAGGCAGAATGTGGAAACCTGGCCTCACAGACAGGCAACAGGAAAACTGATCACCAACTTGAGTATAGTGAGCTTTGTCCACCTACGGTTCCTGGAGCTATCTCATTCTTGGACAAGCAGTTAAATTACTTAAGGATTTATTTTTTTTTTCCATTTAGAACAGCTTTCTTGTTTCTACATAGATTAGAAAAAGAAAAATAATTTTTTTAAATACAATGGTTTTAACAGTTTCTTGTACCTATAAAATGTGAAAATTGAGGGTTCATCTTAAGAAAGAAGCAGAAGTTCAAGGCAGTTCTTCCTGACTTGAAGCAGGTCTGCATTCCAGGTGCCATGCATTATGATGAGTGCCTAGTGATAGGAGATCTTTGCTTCTGTATCTGTATCTGATAAAATCTTTAAAACAGATTCCTATTTCTTGACATAAAACAGTGACATGTAAGCACTCAATAAAGCCCTTGGATCAACCACTGGGGTATCCTGGAAGAGCACCGTGGCACCAAAAGTCTTCTGTGCCCAACAAAGCGGAGCTCCTGGTTACTGACACTCATAGGGACTCTGGAATGCACTACTAGGGGTTAAGGAGAAACAATGATGGAGAGTGGCAGGCAGGTGAGGTGATAGCTACTGAAATAAATGGCTCACAAGGCAGATTGGCATATCTTGTTGACCATGACAATCATATTCGAAATCTTGTAGAAAATTCCCAGAAGAAGCGTATAGGTGGCTTTTTTCTACATAGTTTCACTGTGCCAGCAGTGAGATTTGAATTTAGAGTATTAGCTACTATATTCAAAATAAAACTACTGGGGTCAGCTGAGAGTGTCTGAGATGAGATTCAGCTGAGGCTGAAGTAGTTTAATCAAATTTTTACCATCATCTTAGTCTTTTGGTGAAAGGAAGAGTCTTCCTCTAGCATATATTGCCTGAAACTAGTGACTGCAAATTTATTTAGAAGGCTTCATAAAAATTGTGCAAAACCTTTTTTAAAATAAAAAAATATTAGTGTCATGGCAATAGATATATATCAATTTCCGATTATACAAATAAGAGTTACACAGCATATGCTAGAGACTTTTCTTACACCGAGTGGTGATTTATTTATAACTTTTTGCCCATTATGTTGATTACCAGTAAGCCTCCATGGTTCTGCCTGTTTCTTCTAATAACAGGACCAGGATTCATGCAAATTCAGAGAAAATATATGGTTGCAGCCTTCTAAAATGGGGAAATGAGGGATTTCTTAACAGACTGTCAAGTTAATCTTACATCCTTGTTTAGTCAGTCCTTGACTGTGATGCCAAACAGAAAGTGAGTTGTGATTATAAACCTCTTTTTAGAGCTTGCCAACTATGAGCCCAGTTCTGACCATCAATCTTCTCTTACAGAAACATCACACCTTCAAGAGATGATGGGGTCTTTTGTTCACTGCACCAGCACTAGGAGACAGGATTAGGTATACATTTTTATAGACATCTGATCTAGTATATGAAAATGTTGTGTGGAGCAGTGTTTAACTAGGAATGCTATTAATAGTCCCCAAAAACTGAAGCACTAGTAGGTTAAACTATTTGTCTAGCTTATATCACAGGAGACTCAAGAACTGTCTCTAATGCCCCCAAGCCCATTGAAATTATCTTATCACAGACAGGCCTCTAGACAGGATACATCTAAATGCTAGATAGTGGAAACAGAACTCAAATGCTCTTATTTCCTCTCTCCATGTAATGAACATCTTGTTCGTTCACCTTTTCCCTCTTTCTCTATGTGGCTGAAAGTAGTGCATATTAAATGTGCTGCAGCAGCTGTACCATGGTCTTTGTCCATACATACTGTTTGTTCTGTGTACCTTTAGTAGATGCCATGAATACCCATCAGCAAACATTTATATGAAGTTATTATTTAATTAAAGATTTGACACGTAACATCAAGGATGAACACTGGCAAAAAAGCAAGCTGTCAGATACTGGTTCAAAAGGCTCAGGAGTGCTCATCTGGAACTCAGGGCAGCTCAAGGTCAAGTACTTCCCCTTATTCAACCACACACAATACCCCTGGCTGCTCTGTATTTTTAGTTTCCAGCATTTCCTATCTTTGGTATTGTATTGTTCTACCAACAATCAAGGTATAAGAAAAGTTTTGAAGAGCTGCTAGGAAGCTTTGTTGGAAAGCTTGTGTTGTGAACCCATGTGCTGGCGTACTTCTTGCACTAAGGTTTGAGAGGATAGCAATGGAAGATTTCAAGCTTCTGACAAAGCCATGTCAGTTCTGTATGGATTTCTCTAAGCAGGTGAAGACAAAACCTTCCTTGAGAAAAGGATGTCAAATAGTTAAAATACAGGCAGAGAGACAGCATGTAGCAGTGGGATTTTCTAGGGCTTTATTTATGGAAGAGCTGAAGTGTGTTGATGAGCAGCATCTGGCCTGGCTGGTGGTGCCCTTTGGGACAGTAAGAATATTAATGGCTGTTCGGGTCACTTTCAGTCTCAACACTGAAATTTACATGAAATTTAAGAAGATGATCTCCTTTCACTGTTTTAATCAATGAATGAGTATGCTTCCTCATGATTCCTCTGCTGTGCTGCTAACCTAGTCTTCAGAGTGACGGGTTTGAACCTGAGAACCTCCAAGTGATGCCGGTCACTGGGAAAGCTTCCACTATTTGCCTCCTTCAAGCTGACAACAATGCAGTTCATTAACAAAGCGCTCAGGCAAGTATGGGTTTTTACCTGATTCATCTAAAGTGTACCGTCCCTCTTTTTTCTTTTAGAAAGAAATATGGGTCAAATTCCTGGTGAAGCTCTGAAAGGTGAATTATACATAGCTATATATGGCTTATTGCTGTGGTATTTGAATATTTTCATGGACTTTATAATGTACGTGAGCTACTGGAGCTAGTGGTGTTTTTCTCTATCTTCATCAGATGCTGGAAAAACCAGGACCCATCTGGATTCCCTTTTATAAAATGGAGGGGACATAGGGAAATATTGAAGGAGGTGGGAACATTTACAAATAGTAGCTATGTAACTTTTCAAGGAAAAAAATAATCAAAGCATTGTTTAATGGCAGGAAGTGGTTCTTCAGGGAACAATTCTCCCAGGCTCTTGTGCTGTTTTTAGCCTCGATCAACTAAGCAGAGCACAGCAGCTCTCAAAGGACCTGTGTGTGCTGCTGGCTTCACAGGACACATGTGGGCATGCTGCCGGTTATTCTGAGTGAGGAGGGAAAGAAGGCACCTGAACGCCTCTGGGGAGGTGACATCTCAGAGAAGGGAGGTATAGAAGACATCTGTAGAGGATTACAGATGACTAGATTGTTTCTCTGGGAAGCCTAGAGAGTACTTTTTCTTTAACTGCCCATTAGGTGCATTGTGCCACGCTTTTGTTGTGATTAGAAAAACCCCCTCCTCTTGCACCAGGGTGGCAGCATTGCCAGTTGTTCTGGCTAGCAAGAGGCAAGGTGAGGTTGTACACCACAAATATGGATGGTGCAGTTGGACAGTGCAAGAGCCAGCCCTGCATTACCCTGCCGAGGTGGAGCTACTTTAGTCATTCCCATGTGAGACTAGAGGATGGATGTAGTTTACCCAGGACCAGCCATTCCTGAGGCCTTCCAATGGTTTTCCTCAGAAAAAGAGCACATCTCCAGCCCTTTCCACGGGAAAGAACTGCAGTGAAAAAGTACAAATAGCTCAGCAGAAAGCCCAAACCCTGGGTGTGCTCCCAGGCATAAATAGAGTACTCACAGCTGGGTAGGCTGCTGATCACTTCATGGAAACATTGCTTAATTATGCAACAGGCAGCCTTAAATAACCTCCTACAAAAAAATCAAATGCTTCTTCCCTCTTCATGTGATATCTCTTTACAAAGAGAAGCACTGAAAGGCAGGAAGGACAGGTAGCTACCGTGAAGTCCTTCACAGAGCGGCTGGGCTCTCTGGAGGATGAAATGAGGGGCTGGGCATTTGGGGCAGACCACGGTGGTTGCTGGTCGCAGAGCAACATGCTTGTTTGTGGAAGCCTAAATGCAGCCGGCTGCTGGCCAAGCAGGCAGGAGGAGGCTGTGAAAAGCAAGGGGGGGCAAAAAATTGCCAAAAGAGGAGTGGAAGGAAACTGGTTTTGGCCAGCAGCGTGACAGCACTCTCACTGCATGATGGCAGCTGTGCTGACCATAGGCACTGCCCTGATGCCCTGTCTGGTTCGGGATCCTCAGCACACGCCACACTGTCACAGCATGGGCAGGCAGCAACAAGCCTCTGCAACTGGAAAGCACAGAGGTGGAGACATTGAAATGCCAGAGCAGATGGGAGACTATGCACCCAGCAAAGCTGTGCAGATCTGCCAGCCTCTGGAAGATGGTGGAGTGGTAGGAACTGAAGGCATCATTTGAGGACATCAGATGAGCATACATTAAGTGCTGCTCCAGCCAAAGGCCTGCTTCCCATCTGACATCTGGCAGCAATTACTTTTGAAATGGATGGAAGTACCTGTGACATTTTGGAAAAATATAACAATATTTTCATGTTGCTTGGAGACGTGTGGTTGTTTCTGAAAGAACTTATCATTAACTGAAATAAAGAAAAACTGAGACTTATGTACAAGCATTTGCACCTCAGCTACATCCATATGCGTGAAAAGCACCAAGATAAGTGTCTGAGGAACAAGAACTATTTTCACATGGGAAAGGAAGAGGTTGCATGAATCATGATACACTTCCAACTTTACAGCAGTGAGGTTTTAGGGGGGGAGAGATACCATCTAAAAGTTATCAGGTTTTTTGTTTAAAACATGTATCTGTGGAAATCCTAAAAAATTGGTCAATTTGAACAATTGTTCAATTTGTTCAAAACCAAAAAATTGTGCAATTTGAACAATCTTTGTTCAAAACCAAAAAATTGTGCAATTTGAACAATCTTTGTTCAAATCTTTGAACAAAAAAATCAATGACCAGAAGTCAGAATAAACCACTTTGTTTAGCAAAATAGCTGCACAGTCTGTAGAACTCATGACAAGCCACATGAAATCTGTGCAGTTTCCCCTGTGTGTCACTGACAAGGGGTGGGGAGGAGTATGCGTAATTAATACCCCAGCAAAGAATAGGGGGACATCTGTTGAAGTTATCCCTCATTACTCTTGAGTGGGTATCAAGCAAATGAAATCAAATAGGCTTTTGTACAGATTCTCCTGGATAGCAGAATCTGGAGACTGTCCATGCAGAAGTAGTGGAGGAGCTGCTAGGTGGCCTGGTGGTACCACCCACTGCTGCATGCCTGCAGGGGCAAGGAGGTGGGACACAGGGAGATCCTCTGCTGACGTAAGCTTATGCACTGCACTGCTGGTGAGTACAGAGGACAGACTCATACAGTCTTGAGGGTGAGTATTAAGGGTGATTTTTTTGCTTAGATTTTCACGTGTGGTCTTTAAGCTAGATTAATATAGAAGTAGGAGGACAAAAATGGGTATTTGAAGGTTGGAAAAAATCACCTGAAAGAGAAGTTTCTGGGTGTGGTGTGACTTATCTTTTCCTGTTTCTCACTGTTATTCAGAAAGATGATGGCTTTTGAATTGCAGTTATTATCTGTACATGATAAGCTTAGTTCTGATGACAAGATAAATGATGTTGTAAGCAAGACTTCATTTTCCTCTCACTGGTTTCTTTGGTTAAGTAACTTAGGTTAGTTTTGGAAGAAAGCAAGGTACAACGTAAATAAACACCATATCTTTTTTATCCAGCCTTTCAGTAATATTGTATTGCACCAGGAAATGACTTAATGTTAAGGTTTTGACATTATGTACAATGATACTGCAAGAAGATTATGTCGTTTTGACAGAGATAATTTTACAATGATAAGCTGCAGTGTTAAAAAGGACAAACAAACAAACAAACAAACAAAACAACACCAAAACAACAAAACCATCTGCTTTCTCTTTCTTCACCCTGATCACAATTTTTCTGGCAAAATTAGTTGCACAAAATTTGTCCTCCTAAATTTGTAATTACACTTCCCTTCGTTTCAAAGGGAAATTCCCAAGATTTTAAAGCTGGGAGGTATTTAGAGCACAGATGCCCTGGTTCATTCACTTTGAGCAGGACTCAGAACATTTTTGCACACTGGTTTGTCCTGAGTGACTGGTGTGGTATAAAAATATCCATCCGCACTTGTGCCTCCAGCTTTCTAGAGAATCATTCTGAGAAAAGCTGAGGTGGATAAGCCAGAATTTAATGGCAAAAAAAGTCGTGTCCTTGTGGGTGACTGGTGGTATCTGTGGTTAGAAACTCATACCTAGCTCATGCTTCACTGCACAGTTTGGGTAGGGGTGAATGGCTGGGCCAGGAAGGAGACATACTGCTGAGGTGTTCCTTCCTCTCATGCTGGAAAGACACTTGTCTGGGGACTTTCTGAAACATTTGCTTTAAAAATTCACTGGAAATGTGACAAAACGTGAAAGAAGCAGGTTCTGCTAGTCTGTGTGTATGGGAGCAGCAGATTTCAAGGAATTCCATGATTCTATGATGATTCTATTTTGGCACGCATCCTAAAGACCACACTGCCATTGAGAACTCAAAGGCAGTGCTCCAGATTCTGCACACAGGGACTGCTCTGAGGTATTGCTGGGCAGAGTTGCATGCCCTGACCTGCATGACTGTCCTGCTGGGAACTGCCTCAGTTTACACACATGCAGACCTCAGGGTAAAGTGGCAGCGTGATGTGGCAGCGTCATTTACCCTGATGGTGTTTTCTGGCATATAAAACGCATGGAGAGGAGGAAAGAAGTAGCAATTCTACAAAAGGCTGGTGCCCTTCTTAGTAATTAACTTTTTTTAACAAGGCAGGAGAGCAATCTCCTGTAGTCACACAAATGGAAAACCCCCTTTTTGCAAATGAGTTTGTATAAGCACTGTTTAGACTCTCCCCAGGTGGAGCCTCCAGAGACGAAGACTGATCTTCAGACATACCAGGATAGAATCTGTTGGAGAAAAGTGGTCCTGTGGTGCCTTCCGTTCTGCAAGGTGAAACCTAGAGTCCTTGGAGCTCAGAGGAACACAGAAATCCAAGACAAAGGACATTTCTCTTGAGAAAAGGCCTCCCTTGGGTTATCTCCAAAGCCAGCTTCAACACCAGCCCATCACTGAGTTGGCCCAGGACCCCCAGGGGAAGAAATATCCCCCCTACAACAATGGTTTTTCATTTCTCCTTTTTGTGTGGGCTGCATTCTGCTCTATCCAGGTGAGCTGCCACATACCTTGTTTGCCCTGGGGCAACATCACTCCTGGGATCCTACTGGGAAGAACTGCTGATGGGACACAAAACATTCGCACACAGCCTGAATTCGGACTGAGTGACTTGCAAAGAGGCTTGGAGCTGGACAAGGGGGATCCAGCAACCCACCTTGGGAGTTGGGGGTATAGACAAGTGTAGGCGTGGTTATGCTAATCACCATGAAACACCCCACAACATAGAGGCTGATGATAGTTAGTCTATTGTAAATTTGTCATTTTTCATTTCTTTTAGTTGGAAAAATAAAAATATCTAAATTCTTCATAAGCTTTTTTTCTCCCTGAGTATAAATTATTCTGAGAACTGTTTAAATCTCACTTATATGGTACTTTTTATGCTGATAATGAATGTTCTTCTAAGTTCTTCTGCTTGTGTCCCTATGTAAATCTTAGTGCGAATACACGAATTACGGTTTCTTAAATTAATGCTTTCCTCTTGAAAATTTTCAGTGACCTGGTGCAGGAAACCAATAGCACATTGTTTTCTCTTATTTAGTACAGAAAAAATCTTTTTCTTTTCATTGTGTGTGCAGGTTTTTTAGCTGTTGTACAATATAGTAATTGAGTAGGGCTAAAAATAAAGAATGTCACATTTTCCAGACTGGAGGACCAAAGGGCATTTCCTTAGCTGTGCTGGAGCAGCTCAGCAGCCAGAGTATGACAATGGAGCTGGGTGGATGGCGCAGACACGTAGGAGTGGGGAAGTTCTTGCATTGCCACATAATGCCAAAACTTGAGGGTTGAACTCTAACCCAGCACCCTGTGTGTCATCTGTTCTCTTGACATCTGACTTGTTTACAGCACGAATACTTCTCTCCCCCATACAGGGATCGAAACTCCCCAGAGTCTAGCACAAGATGCCAGTAGATAGGGTGGTTTGCACATTTTGAACAGAGGGTAGATAAAACTTTTACCTGGTATGAAACTTTTTCAAGGGTTTAACTTAGCTAATATTTTAATGTGGATTAGATGGGTAGACAAGGGCTACTAAAGGTTAATGACACTGGAGAGCCTTTATACTGTAGGTTATTTCCCTAAGTCAACTTTTTTCTGAAGTCAAGTTTCTTGCAATTCAGAACTGCAAGTTGATTCCATTTTATCAAAACAGAGTGTGAACAGTTGTAGAAGGATTAATTTAGGAACATTTTGGACATCTTCCCAAGTCCAAGTTATGTTTACATTGAGGGAAAATCAGAGTCTGGCAAATCTGAAGGCAAGAAAGAATTTTTCATCATCAAATTAATCTCAGTGGTAGTAAATATCTCCTCTGCAGATAAAATTCTAAAGATAGAGGGGAAAATTTTTCAGTAAACATCCTGGTTCTGTATCTAACATTTTCCTTAAATATTAATGTAATGGAAAGTGCTTTTTATATGTGATACAAATAAATAACATCACTTCTTTCTGAATGCAACTTACACCCACAAATCCTACAACAGCTGCTTGAAGAAGAAGGAAACCATCCAGTGTTACTCTATGTTAATTAACAGAAAACAAAACTTCATTAATAAACCTGATTCTACGCTTTGTTTATGTCAATTACCAGCCTGATTGATAAAAGCAATTGCATAGACTTTTGTGAGGTATTTGTTTTGGTATCATGTGATGTTTGGACAGAAAAATCTAGCAACTGTTGCTGGCAAAACCCCCATGCCCATTAAACTGAGAACTGACCCCTCTGGCACAATTACTAATAGGTTGGTGATAAGAAATCTTCAGCACATGACTTCTCTAGTTATTTTCCGCAGAGGTCAGTGCCAGATTTGATCTCATTCTACATTTTCATCTGTGGCCAGGAAGAAAATATTAAGTTACTACTGATAACCAAAAATAACAGGAAGACTGGGAAAACAGTAAAAATGGAGGAGGCAGAGGAGTTGAGTTAGACAGTGTAAAATAGATGGATCAGCAAACTAGTCCCACTGAAACAAATGCACTTTAATAAGCCAAATACAAGGTGCGGTATTATATCCTGAAAACAACAAAGAGGTAAGGGGCACAGTGGGCAAATAGCTAAATATGAGTTTACAGTTCATTACAGGGGTGAAAGGGAATGATGCAATTTGTGGGTGTATAAGCAAGCTAGGAGGTGATTATTGCCCCTGTACTTCTCATTGCTGAGATTTTTTTTCCATGCTAGTAATTCTAAGTATTTTTGCTGGTACTTCCCAGGTCTCACTGAAATGACAACTTTATCTTTATTATGAATATTTTTCCACTGCAAGAAGGGTGTTTATCACTTGATTATGGCAAGAAGTCACTGCAGAAATAGATAAAAGCCAGCTAGATGAACTTCTCATTTCACTTGCTTGTTCATACCACAGTAGTTTATTCTCATCTCCATTGATAATGTTGAAAATCTCAGAATAAACAAGTGGGCCATCTGTTTCCTCCAGTTTGTAACATGAAATATTGTGTAAGACGGATACAAATTCCCTGGTACATCTCAACTGTGTTACGGTTCAAAGCAGCTAAACATACCAATCTGCAGCCACCTGCAAGTGGCATGCGGAGAATTGTGACCCAGTACTTTTCCTTGCCATTTGACAACATTTCAGATCTTTTGCTTTGTTAGAAAGAGAAATCAGTGATGGAGCCAGGTAGTCCTTTCAGACAGTTGTTGACAACAATGAAACCCCCTGTTTTCCTGAATGCGTTATTAACGCAAGTGGAGGATATCTTGTCTTTGACAACAATACCAAGTATCTTGCCATTAACATCAATTTCAAACAGCCCTGCTCTGATATAACTGCATTTGCTTTGATTTTCTACACTGGGAACACATTTGGTCTGAACTGGAATTACTTGAGAATTCAAACACATTTATAGAAAACTGGTAAAATAACCAAGGAAATGGCAATAAGTGGTCTTAGTATTTAGCTGTTGTTTAGTGCAGAGACATGCATCTGGTCCCACATGCTCATTCACATTTCATTTTGATTCTTCTATACCCCATAGAGTACCTGAAAAAAGAACAAGACAAAGTAATATAAGAAAAATGAAAGAGAGTTCTCAAAAGGTGAGGCTCAATTGATCCCAAAGTTATGTTGTTAGTGGGGACTAAGTACATCCTCAGTGCAGACAGAAATATTAGGTATTGTTATTTACATATCAGACCTTCCACTTGAGAATGTCAGTGAACGCTGTATTTATCAATGAACTTAATCTCATACCTACCTAGGAGAGTTGAGTGACTGTTATTTCTCCAATTTCATGCAGAATAAATACATAAGTGGAAGAAATGAGTGATTAATTACCCCAAGATATGCAAGGCATTTAAATACCTAAGAAGATTTCAGGAGGCACTTGTCACCGTAAGTGTTGAGTATCTCTGTGGCTTGCCCAGCATCAAACTGATTAGTCGGGAACCTGTGAGGTAAAATGCAGTCTGTGTACTGCCATGATTTCCTAACTTTCTCCAAGAGGAAACATCACCTTAGAAATTAGTTGTGAGATTAATCTCATCAAGCAAGTCAGCTTTGCAGTGTTAACACCTACATCTGGACAAGTCATCTGGATGCTCTTTGTAGTCAAGGGAGGGAAAGACAATGGAGACAAATTCCCCCTCAGGTGTCTGCACCGAAAAAATGGAATACCAAAAAGCAACCTACACCAGCTGTGGTCATCCACTCGCCTTTGCCTCTTGCATTTGGTATCCTGAGATTCACCAGAAAAAATTACAAAACGTATCCAGGGGAATTCCACACAGTCCTTGATGCTATCTTTAGAGTGCTCTAATGCACTTTCAGAATAAAGAACTTGTTTGTACTTTTTCTTGTGTCTACTTGCCTCTACTTCACCCAGCTCAAAACAAGAAAGTTTATAGGTTAAACACTTACTGACTCCACATGCCTACAAAGTTATCATCCCCTGGTTTTGCTGACCTCTGTGATGTCCTGTGATTATTTTCCATTTATTATAGGCTTTGCTAGATTAATTTTATCTATTGATGATATTTTCATCATCACAGTATTAAAATAGAGATTTAGCCAATCTTTTCACATTAGCAAGTATTTTTAAATAGCTTATTGCTTTTTGACTGGAGAAAAATATGTCACAATCAATATAGAATCAAAGAATCATAGAATAGTTAGGGTTGGAAAGGACCTTAACATCATCTAGTTCCAATCCCCTCTGCCATGGGCAGGAACACCTCATATTAGACCATGTCACCCAAAACTCCATCCAGCCTGGCCTTGAACATTGCCAGGGATGGAGCATTTACCACTTCTTTGGGCAACCCATTCCAGTGCTTCACCACCCTCACAGTAAAGAACTTCCTCCTTATGTCTAACCTGAACATCCCCTAGCTAGACTTTCCCTGGGACTGAAAACATTTAGTTACGCCCTGAAACATAACAGAAAGAGCCTGTTAATAAAAAGAGGTCAGGCACAAGCACAGCTTCAGCAGCTATACTACAAATGTGATTATTACAGGCTAACAGTTCATTGTAGAGGAGTGAAAAACAGGTAAAACCTACTCATAACTGCTGTGTTTGCTGCTGGACTTTGATGAGAACTTAGTTCAGTTATTTCCAAATAGGAAGCATTGTTAAAACAAAAGAGTAAATACTGTGGAATTTGGAAGGTCAGCCCTTTGCAGAGCATGGCTGGACTTCTGCATTTCTACAGATGGAGCCATCTGCAAGATGAAGAAGGCAAGCGCAAGGAAGAGCATTAGGGACTGGAAATTTTCAGCAAGACACGCTTGAGACTCTCGCCTTCTCTAAAACCTTGTGGAGCAGAGGAACATGCCTGCCCTCGGAAGCAGCTCACCCATGGGTGCAAACCAAGGTGCACTTAGACCTGCTGTAAGGTTTGGGGGAACAGTGAGGTAGAAGTCTCTTTCTGGTGCAGAATGAAACCACAGGTACTTGGGGAAATGGTTAAAGCTGGAAACACTGTGCTATCTTTGGCACAAGCAGATGTGGAAAGTATAATGAAGCTCTGCACATTAAAGATCCTGATCCCAGCTGTTGGTGGGTGTCTCTTCTGGGAGAGGAGAGTGAGCCTGGATCAGAGAATGGACATGTAACAGTGAGGAAACTCAACATTGTAGATGATGTTGTGGCTGCAGTCAACTTAAAATATGTGGATACATGAAAAACCCAAATCCTCAGAAAAATTCTTGCCACTCTTGAGAAGGACACAGTGCATAATGGAGCCCAGAGTGGAAATCTGCCATAGCCCCAGTGTGGAGGAGATGAGCAAAGCTTAAAGGTTTGGTATAACAGAAAACTGTCTGAGCTGAAAGTCAGTTAATTAAATAATGAAACCCAATGATATGAAATAGTGCCTTAATAGGTCTTCCCTGCTACATGCCCAAAGGAAAAAGAGAGAGAAAGAAAATTCTGGTAATGAGTTTGTTAGATTTGACATTCACGTAGACTCAGGTTCGGCTGGGCCTGACAGTGCCTGAGCTACATGTCTGGTTTGAGTAATGCATTTTGCTCTTTAATGGTGCACACTACTGATATGACTCAAATGCACAGGAGCACCGACAAGCACCGGATGCTTTCGTGCCTCCAGGCACCTGACCTGGCACCAGTGTTCAAAGCGAACAGCTCTGCCAGGTGTCATCATTCATTGCTCTATCACCACCACACAAGCTTCCTTTTCTTAAAGAATGTCTCTGGAAATGATGACTTTTTTTCTTTTAGGCAAATGTAGGCTGGTTGAGACATGCACATGAGAATGAAAAACTCATGCAACATCATCCTTGTCTGTTGGGCTCTGCCTTCATAATACAGAAATGAAAAACGCCATCTCTTCCCTCCAGTAAAAATAACTTTTGTCCTCATTGCAGCTAATGAGTTACAGGATAAATAAGCTATAACCAGTCATGCTGAAATATGTTTAGCTACTTTTCTTGCCTTTGAAGTTGTTGCGCATTAAGGACCACAGCAAAGGCTAAGACCCCTAATTGCTATTGAGTTGTAACCAGCAACCAAGGCATGCATCTATTTAAACACAGTGTCTTACCAACGAGGTCTGCCTAGATAGGCATGTCTTTGTGGCATGAGGATTGCAACACCACCACTTTAAGATGCATCTTTTCATTCCAGAACATATAAAAGCAACTTAAAGACTATTTTTATATGATAGATGGCCAAATCCCCATCCTAGTTATCCTACAGAATACCCGGAGTAAAGCTGCAGAAGCCAACTGAATTATTGCAGGTTTACACAAGTATAAATGTTACTGGAATTTGCAGTAAGATGCTTACCGGGCATCACTGCAGCATGCACTCTTCTGTCACCAGCATCAGGCAACAGGAAACGAAATGAGTCCTGCAGCAAGTAATATTGGTAAGTGGGAATTCTGACCGGGTGATCTCATGCTACGCCATACTTCATGCTGTGAAAAAATTCTGCCCCGTGGTACTGACAGCAGTCAGCAAAAAAAGCATTGGTTTCAAAGCACAAACCACCGTACACAGTTGCGTTCCTCATAGCAGATCCTTACTGGCTTTGTTTTACATTGTAAATGAGAAGGGGATTTTGACCCCTTCTTGTGAGATGCCACTGAATAGTGGCTTTTATACAAACCAGTACCAGCTGGGAACTGGACTAACTCACAATGTGCATTCATATGAGCTCATATGAATCCTTTGACATAGAGCCATATAACCAGAGAATAAAACCCAAGTTTCCCCCCCCCCCCCAGTAATTCACCAGGGGAAATCTGACTTCCTGCCCTTCACCAAGTACTAGAGCTTAACCAGAAAAAAAAAAGGGGGGGGAGGAAGGAAGAGAAAAAAACCCAAATCAATAATAAAAAGAATCATTGCTGTCAGAGATTGAAGGTGGTGGGAGGGGAGAGAGGTTACATACGTATATTATGCACTTCAGTGGGGCTGGAGGAGGGGGCAGTCTGGATAGCATGCCGTAGGCTGTCTTGCTGTCTTTCAATATTAGACACAGGGGCTTTTTAGAAGATTAACATTAGTACACACAGAAGTCATCATAAAACTCCCAGGCAAAATTACCTGTTCGTATTTTAGGTTTCTGTTTGACAGACATTAAATATGTTGGGTGTTTTTTAGTACATGTACTGCTAATGGCAGTCTTCTCCAAAACAACTATGGATGGTCAAGGAAAGAGGAGTTAACAAAGTAGCAGCTCAGATGATCCACTTCCAAGCATTTTGTCTTTCTTTGTATGCAGCTAGGACAACCCTTCTGAACCAAGCAAGGGTTGATGTTATCAGTATTTACCACTGATGTGGGAACACAAATGACAGAGCAGGTTTACGTCAGCTGATTGAATCTGCTCCCATCAGTGACAGATTTGCTGTACTGTGTGTTAAACATAGGCACCTGAGAAATGGAGCACTCTGACGTAAAAGCATCTGTACTTCTAACTTTGGATTTTAAGGGGCCTTGGCAGTTTAATATAAACTGAAATTGTACCTGTTCAGTGTTGTGGTTTTCTATTTCAGTGCTGTACATATTACACTATAGTGTCCTACTCAAGTATGCACGATAAAATTATGCAGTCGCTGCTCCCCTGTGGCTCTCACCTGAACAAAACATGTCCTCAGCACCAAGCTGAGCCACTGATGTTGCACAGATTGAATGCACAAACTAACGTTATGCACTGTGGCCTTATGGCCCAAAGTGCATAAAGTTAGGCTCAGTGTGAGTTTTTGGAGATTCATATCTAGAACACTTATATCCAACATCTAGACCCTGCTGAGATCTTCACAGGCCGCCTCAAATACTGCCTGAAGTCCTTCAGCCTCTGTTTTAGTAAAATCCCCAGGTACTGATGGTCTCTCTGGTGAGTCTGTGTCTCCATTTCCATGCTACAGAGATGCTCGGGGGCCCTCTTGGTGCCAAAGCCTCAGCAGGACCCTCAAACAAAGCATTGTTCTGGGCATCTGAACTACCAGGTCTGGCCCTACCAGGTGTCCCTGTCCATCTCATCGCCTCCTAAACACAGCTAGGGATGAGCCTGTTAAGATTCTTTTCCAGTAGATGGACCAACTCCTTGACATAACAGCTTAGAAGCCCTTGCTATGCCCGCTCAGATGAGCTTAGAGTCAAGTATCCCTTTCCCAAACAAAATTAACATGTAAGCACAGCCTTTACAGCACTATGAGGAATTCCAGTGCAATGCAAATGGTCAGTAAACCAATTGTTTCATATTAGTTTTGCTTTTCTGCTAAGAAAAGAATCCCTGGCTATGAAAGGTTTGTGCCTTAGCAAGAAGACTTCCAGCAGTGGTCACAAAATGGGAGAGTCCAAATAAAAGTTCTCCCTTTCAGAACAGGAAGGAAAACATATGAAATTGAAGAAGTGTCTGGGCAAAGAGCAGAAAGCATCGGAGGGTCAAAATCCCCTTGGGACACTAGGGAAATACCACAGTAGTTAAATAAAAGAAGGCCCTACTAGCTTTAACATTCCCACACAAGTAAATCAGAAGAGTGTCCGGGCACTCATTTACATGGGAGCTTCAGAATGAGACAAGCCCCATGTGACTTCAGAGTTATGAGTAATGGGCCCAGAAAGCAGTAGAGAAAAATCAGTGGGATCTGGGGCATTTCAGCTGAAATCCTTCCTCTTTGCAGAAGTTGCAGTTAACAGCAACTGGAGATTATCGCTTCCTGACACTGAAGGTGCTATGATGGAGGCTCTGCCTTTTCAGCAAGCAGGAACTGATGGCTGCTAAGGCTGGATGCCATGAGTTGCTTCCACCTCCTGGTACCTGGCTGCAGACACCCCTCCCAGTCTTTGCCCACTCTTTCAACACCAAGGTGTCTGCCTGGTGCAGAAGTTCAATGAATTGAGTGGGCATGTGAGTTGCATGAGTTGTAAAGAAAGGGGAAGGATGGCACTGATAAATGGAGACTCAGATTTTGAAAAAGAGGAATATACTGTAGGGATGGGGCCGGCAGATCCAGCAGACTCTGCTCTGGGGGTGCTAGGCTGACTTGTAGGTTGTATGCTCCAAAAGGAGTGGTACTTGAGTCCAGCTGAAGTTGGGCTAAATTGTAAGGAGAGCAAAGTGCATTAGGAAGGTGGACAGGCATCCAGGAACATGGGCTACAGAGCTGAGTGAATTACAAGGACCAGCGAACCTAAGGCAAAGGTACTCAGGAACTTAACATCTACAGGGTTTTTCACTTGTGACAGCACTGAAGCGTGCAATGAGGTGTGCTCTCCTGAGCAGTCAGAAGGGTTTAAAGAATTAACTAGGATAGAAAGCAGATAACCTAGAGAGGTCAGCCACTTAGGAAAGGGTCCTCTTTGCTGACTACACAAGGATCATCTGCAGCTATGGCTCATTTTTATCCTTCATGCTATGGGCAACATGTAAAAGTCATGATAGTGTACAGTATTGCCTATCTAGGTGGAGGTCTGAGACACCTGAGCACCAGTACAGGCATACTCATGCCATACTGGAGGAGTGTTACAGTGCAGAAATACTCTGGATGTAAGGCTAGGTTAGGCTGAGCTTGGGATGAGAAGGAAACACCACTGTCAACTACTTTTTCAAGTAGCAGCTGGCAACATGCTTTTCAGGAGCTACTGAGCAACCCAGATGCCACGACCAAAAGGCAAGGGGCCTCCTGGCAAGGGGAGGTCGTAGGGCTGGCTGATGCTTTTGGGGTCGCACACAAAGCTGGGCAGAGCTGGGGATCACCTGCTGCCATTGCCACGTTCCAAGATGGCACTCAAGTACCATCAGTTGTGAATCCCTGGCATAACTGATGGAAGAATGAAGAAAGCAAAGCCAAGTCGGTCTAGCTCAGCTTACCTTGAAGCTGGTCCTGCAACATCCTTACTCTCCCACACCCATCCTTTTGGGGACTGGGGATACTCTGCACCCACAGGAGCAACTCCCTATGCACCCTGACAGCACCAAGAGCTCTTCCAGAGAGAATGCTGACATAAGGTGAGAGTATGCAATGATTCTCAGTAAGTTATCACCTCTTCAAAGCCCTTGGCTACATCATCTGAACCAGGGAGCACTTGGTAACATGCTGAATGGTGGTCCTGTACAGAAACACTTTCTTCAGGGGGTGTCCCATGCTCAACTGTGCTCTTATTAGTACAAAATCACCAAGTCAATCCTTCAATAATTTATTTCTTTATATCAGAGAATGTTTTTCAATTATACATTTAAGTTCATAACTTTCAACACAAGGGTAAATACACATAAAAAAAAATCCTAGCTGTGCAAATTTCAAGTTGCATTGTTTCAAATAGTATAAATATTTTAATAAAACATGTTCACATTAAGTTTCACAAATATATAAACTTTAACAGAAATAAGTCATGAGTTTGGTTTTTTTTGTCTTTTCAAAAAACTTTTTGATAAGTAGAAAAAGTTTCTAAATTTGAGAAGCAACTTAGAAGAGGTGTCACCTCCAAAATTATAGCAGCAAAATAGATGCTGAAAACTTTAAAGGCGTGAAAGAAAAGAGAAGCAGGCACTGGGCACAACAATAACAGCGAGATCACAAAATTACTGCAGATTGAACTCCAGGAGTAAAATCTCAAACCAAAAGCATACTGTTATGGAGGTCCAAGCTGTTTGCGTGATAACAGAATCACATCAAGGATGACAGAATTGAGACAGAAATGGGTAGGAACAGCAGCACACATATTCCCAACACTTACAATGCAAGAGTTGCTCTGGTTTCAGAACTGAAGCTGAAGGACTTTGGGTGTTTTTTTGTCTGTTGGAGGCAATTCCTTCTGTAAAAGCAGGGAACAGCAGGATTCAGTTTTCCCATCACATGCATATGCTCATGAAAGTTGCTACTGTAATCACCTGTCTTTTCAGATGCCTTGGGATATGGGAAAGGATCTAAATGCTGATTAGTTAAACATGTTAAAGGAGCAAACCAATGCTGGTCTTGTATCTGCCTGTGGTTTATTGAGGGCTCTGCAAACGCAGAACCGCTCACCATTAACACCCTGAACACCTGTGGGAGCTCCCACCTAGAAGAGCTCTGTAAGAACACCAACACACAATCCGCAGCAAGTTTCTTCAGACATGAACGGCAAGTTGCATTAGCCTGTCCTGCAGGATCCTGCTCAGGAAAGACTTGCTTCTGACTGATGCATGCAAACACAAAGAGATCCTGCACCTCTGGCAGCAGCCGCAGTGCCTCACCCAAGAGCAGGGGAGATATTAAGAAAGAGGCAGAACTGGGAAGTTCTCTGGATTCAAATGCTTCACACTTCCTCCTGGGAAGTCCAAGAATTAAATATGGCATTGAAGGAGCTTAGTCATGAAAGCTCTGTGCAGAAGGCAACCTGCTTTTCTCAGCAGTCCTTGTATGCAGTGTTTAGAGGAAGTAGAAATTTATTCCCATCTTGGGAATAAACATGAACGTGAGCACACAACTTATATTCTTCCCCTCCCTCCCACTCCCAGTACTGTTAAGTGTTCTGGACATAGCACCATTTCAGTGAAGGAAGTAGCTGGTACTGCTTTCCTGTTCTTTACCAAGTCCTCCCCTCCACTAGCCATAGATCTGCTTGAACTGGTAGCACTCATTGCAGTAGCCGTTGCACTTGGCATTGCCATAGTGATCACAGGCAGGGGCTCGGCAGCGCTGCTTTGGGGCCTCCTCTGCAGATGGGTTCCTGGCACTCCCTGATGGTGGAAACAGACCGAGGCGCTGGCACTCCTGGCACAAATCATTGCTCCTGCAGTCCAGGTTGTTTCTACATGAAGCCACACCACACTGCCTCTTCTGCTTACTCAGTGCTGTTCGCTGCAGATCTCTGCGCTGCTCTGTTCTCTTGAAAAACATTAAAACACACTGTCAGTTGCTGTGCCCGCAGCACAAGTGGCTTTTCATTCATTTGCAACTCTGCTCATGATTTGTATAGGTAATCACTGAGGTTACATGCAGACACATGCTCCTTCTGAAAAGTGCAATACCAAAAGCCAAGTTGGGCTTTACCAAAGAAAATCACAGATTCTGTCATTTCTTAGAAAAAAAACAATAATTGTTTTTATCTTTTGGTTTTTATCTTTCAATTCTAAAAGGGCCAAACCAAACTTATAAAAGACAAAAAAATGTGGAACAAAAAGTCTGTAATGGGCTCAATAAAAAAGGCAACATGAAGTGGACTCAAGCCCTCAATGCAGTTGCATAGATCTAGAGTAGCAATTAAAATCTCTCCCCAGCCAGCAAACAAATTACCTGTTGGTCCAATTGCTTCCACTGAAATTGCTGGCAAACTCCCAGCTGAGGTAAAACTGAGCACAGCCATGATAACCCTAAACTGAGAGTGGCTTTTAGGAACACTGCTCAGTTGCAGCACACAAAAATCATGCCATACACTTGTCTCTCCATGATACTTAGGATGCAGTCAGTAGAGGATTTTCTAGTATGCATCCTGAGTTGTCTGCACAAGAGAAAAACATGCAGTGCTAAGCAACAGGAAGATGGTGAGAAGTTCACACTTACTTCCGGCTGTCTCACCAGCTGTTCTTCTGTCCTCCTGGCTTCCTGAAATCGCTGGTTCTGGGCTTTAATGAAGCAGTTCTGGCAGTACCCCTCGAGCATCGTGCTGCCCAGGGTGTCACAGTCACGCCGCTGGCAGGACACAGTGTTACGGAAGGCGGCAGCAGAGGTCCCTGGCTGACCCACTGGTGAGGACTTCCTCTGAGGTCTCCTCTGATGGCATAGCAAAGCGCTGTCTGTAATACAAAGTAAGGACAGGAGGAGTTTGAATGTGCCTTATCGATCTGATGAGCCAAAGCAACTGTGAAAAGTTACCCAATTTAAAAATAAAAATAACCCAAAACCTGGGACAATCCTCAGCCCCTCCACTGATGAAGTTTCCTACATGTTACATAAATAAGGGAGCTAATATAGCCAGATTTTCACATCTGTTGATGTGAACAAACAGTTGACTTGGGAAAAACTTGCCCTCAGTGGGAAAAATAGATCCCACTGAAGTCAAGACAAATTTCACCTTTGGCTTCAGCATGTCATCTGTGACCTAGCCTGACATTCACCTGCCTCCCCCATTTCAGGCGTAATGGTAGTACAGTGGTGCAGACCTTAATGGGAAAAAGTGCCTTATGCTTTTTAGTTTCATGAAGCAATCTTATATATTCCACAATCAGAAGGAAAAAATTCTCATTGTGAACAACACTGGAAAATGAGCTATTGCAAGCTGGCATAGAAGTTCCCTAATTTGAAAGTGCAGCATTGTGAAAGATGCTCCTACACACGGCAGGGGAGTTGGACTACATGGTCTTTAAAGGTTTCTTCCAACCCAAACCATCTTATATTTCTGTGTTTCTGTTGGCACACTTGTCAGCAGTGAGTCATAAGAGTTAAACAATTGTTCTCTCCTACATGTGCCTTTCACCTTCTATACGCAAAGGCTCTTTGCCTGCATAACAGGGCAGTAGCATGAAAGACAAAGATTTCATGTTGTCATTTATTCCCAGGGTACTGCCTTTTTTGAAGGCCTGCCTTTAAACACACACATGCACACATACATATGATATCACCAAGGAAGATTTCAAGGTAGATTATAACACTGCACTTAAGTTACTCCAAAGTACAAGAACATTATTTACAGTCAACTTTTACTTGCTCTGCTTATCAAGGTGACTTCAGTAGTGATGCCAGTGTTGTATCTGTTACATCGAGAACAGATACAGATCTTCAAATTCATCCCAAGCTTTTTAAAAGCCTTGCTAACATAACTGCTTTTCAGTACCATCAATACAATAGCATTTTCCTCATTGACCCTTACAACTTGTCTAGCTGTGAAGAAAATTCATACCAAATCATGACTGCAGTGGATGGTGGGGAGGAATCAAACCCCACCTTCGTCCTTGAGCTACTTTTGCTTCCATGAAAGCTGACAGGAAGATTTACAAGACATTTCACAGATTTCCCACACTGTTACTGTGTGCCCTCTTATGAGATATTATCAGCCAAAAAAGCACCTTCTCACACTGCTGCTTCTGCTCCACACCATTCCCATCACCCCCTGCCCTTTTAACACCCAGTACATGCACAGCTTCATAGCTCAAGGAGACCAATCTGCAGCTGAAGTGTGCAGAGCTCACCCCATCTCCACTTACCATGGTTTTCCCTGTACTCAAAGAAACACAGCGTGCAAAAGCCCTCATTCTGCGGAGTCCCAAAGAACTTGCAGCCGGGTTTCCTGCAGAGGTTGCCTCCCCTCTTCTCCTCGGGTGGCAGCACTGGTGGCAGGGGCTCCTTGCCAGGGCTGTTGGGAACCTGATGGCAGGGGTGGTGGAGGAGGCTCTGCGAGATCTGGGATGGGTCAGATGTGGATCTCTGGTGGCATGCGGGCAGGAAAGCAGGGCTGCCATTTGAGGAGCACTCTGTAGACCTCTTGAAGCAAGTGCTGCATGTGCCATTGAAAGTCCTTTTGACCTTCTGACAGCACACCTTGCATGTGGCATAGTTTAAATGTGTCCGGTCATCCAAGTTGTTGGAAGGACCAAGCTGTCTGGAGTTGTAGCAGCGTTCGCAAAGCCCGTTGTGTTGCACATTCAATGTAAAGGGGCAGTCTGGTGTCCTGCATTTCATGGCTGTGGTCTCGCTGTATAGGAAAAGGCTTGGAGCCGTTGGAGGTGCAGAGCGAGGCCCTGTTACAGGCCCTTCAGATGTCCATCCCCCAGCTTCAATAACATCCCCATGGGAAGACCCTGCCCCAGCTGCCATCAGTTTCTCAGGTGCTGTTGCAGAGGTCTGCTTTCTTCCTTTGTTTCCTTGCGACCTCCGCTCAAAGCACTCATGGCAGTAAGGCTGGGTGTTCACAGACATGTAGAAAGGGCAATTTGGTGTTTCACACTTCACCTGTAAGAGGGAGAGCTGGGAAAGAGACAGTTCCTGTCTGTTCCTGGAGCAGGTCTCTCTTCTAGCAGGTTCAGCGTTCTCCTGCCACTTCTTGTACTCATGCTGCACCAGTTGAAAGTAATCTTCCACGAGGTTTATTTCTTTGGGTAGGTTGCCTTCATCTAACCTGACAGCCAGAAAAGGAAGATTGCATCAGTGGTTGAAAAGGGCAGATGGTGGGGGTGGAGGCAAATGCAAGCAATGCGAGGAGGAAATGTAGATTTAATGCACATCCATATTACTCAGCTAGAAGATCCAGGATGTTAAAACTGTTGCTGTAAATGGAAATAATTTTAAAAGCAGGTGTTCAGTGATGTCAAATGGAGACTTTCACATCTAATAAAATGGTCTGACAAGATGCTAAATGGAAGTATTTTTAAAAGGATTTTCTAGGTGAGGGTTTTCTATCTGAGAGCTGTTTGCACAAAGAATATGGATAATCTCTCAGAAGTGAAAAGTCTCCCAGATCCCGAATACCTCTGAAGACCAGTGCTCAGCTGAGTGGGGGTTAGAATGGAAGATCCTTCTCTTCACCAGCCCATGCTAAGAATGAGCCTTTCCTACAGTGGGCTCAGTGTTTTGCAATGCAGCTTATCATGAAATCTTCTCCTGGTTTTGCCCTGTTTGGTCTGTATCTACCAGTGCAATTCTTCACACAAAATACAGGGCTTCAGTGCGGTCTGTGTAATGCTAGCATCCATCACATCATCCCTACTCTGCCCTCAACAGCAGGGGAAAATCCCACACTGGAGCCTCACCATGCCACAGCTGGTAGGATTGAGGTGTGTTCTGGAACATTATCAGTAATGGTAACTTCTGTGCAGTGAGTCTAGGGAAGCTCAATTTCTACTCTTCATGTATGCATATAACCTTTGGAGAGAAGGACTTCAAATTTCAAGGCGCCTAAACCAAAACCACCCAACAGCATGAAGATACCTTCCTGTGTTGGAATACAGGGAGTCACTTCCCCCCTACCCTGGGAAAGGGGCTAGACGGACACTACTATCAGCATCCCATAAATGCAAGAAGACGATGGGTGCCCCTTGCACGTTTCTGATGTTTAACCATCAGTGGAATGAGCACGGATGCCGGTTCCTCTACCAGCCACAACTTCCTGCCTACAACACTGCAACAGCCCAGGGCATCAAGGCATCTGTGCTAAGAACATACCACTTTCATACATAAGTACTTTCCCTAGGGCAGCCAAAATTATACCAACTGCCTTTTATGCACTGTGCCCTTACAGAAAGTGCAAGAAGTTGAGTCTAACTAGTTCCTGGATGTAACTACTTTTCAGCCACCCTTCTATGTAATTTAAAGTCAGTGGAAGTAATGCATTGGGTTTACTCTTCTAAAATACTAGTTTCAGTCTGCTAAGTCTGAAGACATTCTTGCCTTTAAATCTGAAACTGGTCTGAGCTCATACAACTACAAAGCATGTCAACAGTAATGTAAATACTTAATATTTCAGAGGGTAAACACATGCACTACTGTGGAAGGAAGGAAAGACTGAAGGAACAGACCGGACTGCCCAGCTTCTCCCATCTCTGTAAACAAGATGGCTTTGAGGAAACAGGAATTACACTCACTTTGCAGCATTAATTAGATGAGTTGTTCCATGATCCCAGCCTTGCACTGGAATTTCCATCACCATCAAGTAGTCTTTCAGCAGCTGCTCTTTCTCCCTCTCTTCTGTGTCTGTCAGAAAGTGCACACGCAAATCCTCAAATCTGCCTTTTTCACTGGTGACCAGAGGGACAGCCCGGATTTCTGTGGGGAAACAAGATGGATTAGCAGATATATACTTTACCAGCCAGGAATAACCATAAGTTGCAAAACATGGAGATGTCACCACTGCTGCTGAATTTTGGAGAGAGAGGAGAACGGCTGGCCAGATCAACCAGTTTCTAAACAGTGCCACTTGGGGAGGATACAGACACATCTGGACCACAAACTTAGCCCCATCCCATGGGAATTTTAATGTTTCTCCCCCAGCAATTTTCTTCTCAGTGTGGGCAGCATTGTAGACCTTAGTTTGTTATGCCTTTCCACGGGAAGATGCCTAACCTGAACCTGTAGAACTGCTATCCATTCAGAAGTGCATTAAAAATGACAAAGCATGTATTTCATGATCCCTGCCAGACAGCAGTACACTGCTGTTAGACTGTGTCCTTCAAAGCTTCTTCTCTTATGATGAGGTGTGGAAAGGAGACCAGAACACAAGGAAGCAGAGGCCACCCTTTGACTGATTCCAGCCTGCAAACAGGTGAGTTGCACTCTACTTTCAGATAACATTTTGAGGGCAACCTTTAGCTCCCATTTAGTTTCAGGTTTACAGACAAAGCTGGTTTTGGTCCCATGTCAAGAACATATTCCAAAGGAATCTTTTACATTTATTTTAACTTTAAGAATGCAAATCTAAACCAGATTATACTTTAAACGCTTTATCACCATGTTGATACCAAAGAAGCTACATAAATACCAAAGGTACTTGAAAAATACCTGGTCCGCTGTCCTTCAGAGTCACTAGCGGTGTAAAATGCATGTTGTCATAGCCAAGCACAATTGGGTACCTGTAGCATTCTTCAGCTGGCCAAAGGAGAGGCAAGTAAATACCCCCAACGTTCAGAGGAGCAAAACTGGAGCCTGACTCTAAACTTCTTATCACTTTATCTGCATAAGGGAAAAAAAGAAAACACAAATAAACCCAAATAATTATGTGCTACAGGCAAGAAAAAACATACTCTGGGTGGTTTAGAACAATTGCTGTAAACACCCTGTTCTGAAATGCATCTGCCTGAAAGCAGCCATTACCGAAGTAAGATTACCAACACAGCACAGAGTAACACAGTGAGATGACTGGCTGGGCAACTCACCTGCAAGGACAATGACTGGCCTTCTGAGGATGTTAGCAAGGATGAAGATGTGGATTTCTTCCAGTGCATTATATGGAAGCCTGTTTCGAGCCCCAGATGTTTCTGGGGAGGTCATTTCAATGAGGTATTCCCACTCCTCCTCCCAGTTCTGGGGAAAAAAACATCCCTCAGTAACAGTTCAAAGACATGGAGGTTAGGAACCAGCTGCAGTTCAGCAGTACTCAAAATAATCACATTTTCCCATTTACTCCAGAGGAAGACTATTTCTACTTTCCACTAATAGTGGAATCCATGAAGCCAAAAAGCAAACTAAATCAATAAGGCAATACTGACAAGCATCAGAAAACAGCAACATTCCCTCAGGCCACCTTACCCGGGTGTCATAGTGGAGTCCTGTTTCTACAAACTCCTGGGATTTAATAGCCTCCCGCTGCCAGCGGAGCTTGAAGTTCCGTGTGTCAATCTCCTTCAGTGCACTAAACAGTGTTTTTCTTAAGACAAGGTCAATATCTTCAATACCCCACATGTACTGTGACGCAGCATGCATGAGGCAATTGCCATCACCTGCAAAAAAAAGAAAGAGCACATTATTTTTAAATGGTTGCTAAGTAAAACCCCACAAGCACTCAGGATATGGAATTATGCTGCGCAAATGCATATTCCCTATGCACTTCTCCATAAGCCTCAGACAGAAGGGTTTTAATAAGGAGACCACAGCTATGAGCTCTTTGCTCAGAGATAGAATGGAAGAAAGTCTCCTCTCTACTGGTTTTGTACCTTCACTGGTCAGTGTGAAGTTGTCATTCAATAATGCCCCTTATTAACTTTGACTGGTATCATGAACTAAATCTTGGGGTCAACTGCCAATGTCAAACACAGTTGAAATAGTTTTTGAATGCAACAAAATCATCTTAAAACTACAAAAGAACATGTAACTCCCTCATAAGTGTAGACACAGATATACACATGATGGCACATGGTAGACATAATAGAAACCACTAAGAAAATACTATAGTTGCACCAAGCCTCATGTCCCCTGGCAAGCACTGCATTGAAAAGATTGGCACTTGGCCTTGCTTGATAGAGGAATTGTAATAAAAAAACAAGACAGAAAGAGAAGAGTAGGTGATTAATTTAAAGCAACCATAGGAACACCTCTTGCCTTCCTCTCAGAACTGATAGTATGGGCTGTTAAATATTTCATTTAGAGGGTTGTTCTTTAAAACACAAAATTAGAACTAAATAAATGAAAAGCAGTGACTTTATTTTCATTTAGACATCCTCACACTGAAAAAGCCCTCTTTACAGGTACGAAGGAAAATGATGTTCTGCAATTGCAGAGGGGGTGAAACTGAGACTCAGAGGAGTTAACTAGCTTAATTAAAAGGCGTGACAAAATATGCCTATAGCTGGGTTTCAAATTCTACCTCTAGCAATCTTCTTCAAAAGGGGATGTCTGCCCTGAAAGGGAGACATCAAGAATCATTATAGTCATATCCTTAGATAGAAAACTAGGTCCGGTGTTTACTACAGTGGTAAACAGATTGACCTAATGCTAAAAAGCCACAGCAATTTCCTTGGAATAGGGGACATGACCATGGTAAAGCGACTAGGTTTTTTTCATATGGAAAAAGCTCAACACTTCATGAATCGTTACAGACTCCGTGCACATCAGGTTCCTGCAACTGCCTTCTGGTTTCTGAATACTGTCCTGCTAAGTTTACTTCTAGTCCGAGGGCTGCTTACTGGAGCTCAAAAATCAGTGAACAACATGTAAGACAGAAATCTGACTGGGTTTCCTTCTGACCAAGAAAGCTGACATACTAATCCCATTAAAATTTTCCCTCTGCAAAATCTAGAGTAAAGATAAGATTAAGTATTTGCTCTCTCTCCGAGAGCTCACTTTCAATTCTTTATTGAGAGGCGCTGCCCAAAATTCCTTACACAGCACTTGGAATTCCCCTGCACTGTTTGACTAGCAATTGAGTAACAGTTGTACTTTTTGTTCTGTGGTGCGCAGGGCTGAGCAGCGGAGCCTCCCTCGGACTTTCCCAGGGGGTGTGGCAGGGTGAGCCGGAATGAATGCCAATTCATTTTACAAGTGAAATCTCTGCAGCTAAGAGATGCTGGAATTTTCAAATTAAAAAGAAAAAGCAGCCAGCAGCCAACAAGAAACAGTTTCAATTTCTGTATTCCTACTGCTTTCCTTCTATCCATTCACAGGTCTGCAAAGAAACACGTGGGGATTCAAAAGGGCTTTTTTTTATTAAAAAGTCCCAACCACTCCAAAAACTCATACACACATCAGGTAAAACACGCAGTGAAAAGATCCTATAGGATGTACTTCCTGTTTTCAACAATTACAACCTTCATCCAAAAAAAACCCCAGAATTTTCTGAAGAAAGCCCACCACTGACTGAAAGAACTAATATATTCCCACATCTATAGGTTAAACAGCTAAATGCTTTAATAAAATATTCTTCATGCCAAATAAAAGCCCAACATGCTATTTTCTGGGATAATACATGGCTTCTCCCGGCCACGTTCCTTCTTTCAGGGATCCTCTCTCTCAGTCTGATCTACCTTTTCCCTTGTGCTAAGGTCCCTCACCACAACTACTTTGCATAAACCGAAGGTTCCCAAAGCCACTCCTGCTACTCATGCCCTTGATGACCCTAAAGCACTGAGCTGAAGCTGATTGAGCCGCCAAGTGCACAGGGTACAGGGGGGCCCCAAACCGAGTCCTTGCTTTGCCTTCCCTCAACTTGCCCTAATATTTCAGCATCTTGTATATGGGTATGCCTGCTCACAGATGAGATCCAAGTCCACACTGTTCCCATTTGTAACACTGGCTGACAGTCATGAGACAAGGCAAGAAGTCACAGTCATTGAGTATAAGGTTGTCAGCAACAAAGGCCTGTCCAGGCAGGGTTAACCCCTGCAGGGCTCCTATTGACAGGAGATGGGGGATTCCAAAACTGCTACGTTTCACCCACATGTCCATTTTCCTAGTAAATCTGTTAGAGCGTATCTCCTGGGGCAAAATTTTGAAGATGCAATGCTTGGAGCAATGTTACTTTCCTAGAAACTATAGAGTGCCTCCTACCCCAGCCGCCACTCCAGCCCTTCTAGAAGTCCAAGATTACATGATCTCCATGCACAGCCTAATTACAGTTATGAGAATTTTATGCCAGCGCAGAGGCAGCCCACAGAGGCTCACCATAAGGTCAATGCCTCTGTCACAGTTACAGAGACACGCATTAGGATCTGGCTCTTCTAGGTCAGGGCAGTAACACTTGCACAGCAGTTCTATTCTTATGGTTTTTGCGCAACATGGCTGTGTACAATCAGACTGAGAAACATGGTAGAACTTGGGATGAGAAGAACGTGGACTAGAAGATAAGGGCAACGAGTATATAAGCAGATAAGAAGCATCCACAGAACATAAGGACTTCAACAAGGCTGCAGGTCCACCACACCCAGTGTTTCTATAGCCACTGTGATCTGCTCTTTGAGCAAAGAGTATGTATTTTCCATGTTCCTGAAGTCCTCACTGTCCCAGTCTACCTCCCCAGTTTGGGGCAATTCATGCTGTAGGGAATCCTGAGTCCGAGTTTTCAGGTATGTGACCATAAGTCATAGCTATTACTGAATCTTTCCTCCACTGAATGTGAAATGCCCAGCAAGCCTTACAGTCATGTGCAAAAGTTTCCTGCTCAAGACTGTGGACACATGTAATCCATTCAGGCAATCTCTGAGCTGCTGCTGTACCTTTTAATTTACAGCATTTGATGCAATACACACAATCTAACCCAAAAGCCAAGTCCTCAAACCAGCACTTACCCTTGACAAAAAAGGGCACTGCAACTTGGTGTTGCACAAAAAAGGCTATCAATCAAACACACAGTAGTTACTGGTGAGTGCTGAGGGAATGTAAGAGCTGGCAAACCCTGTCAGGTAGCTGAGGATGAGAGAGCCAGCCACGTGCAGAGTGCTGACTCCAGGGCCAGTGAGGACAGGTTCCCAGAGGCTCCATGTCCAGGATGCTCCTGCCTGCACCACCGTTAAAGCTGGACCAGCAAGTGAACCCTGCCTGGCAGCTACAAAGGCAGGGCTTATGGCAGGACATTAATTGTTATATATACACATAGGAATGCATCCCTGCCACTCAAAGCAGCTGAAGGCTCCTCTTGCCTGGTATTACAGACTGCTCAGCGCTTCTGATGAGGCAGCTGACACACCGCAGAGTCAGATTCAAGTTTCCTTGAATTTTACTCTGACATGCCATGGGTTACTGATATTAAGAAAACATCTGTGAGATTTTCAGGCTATTCATAATCCTGTGGTACGGGCAGGGGTCTGCTACAGCCTCAGGACACTATGTCATGTGGAAAGAATTTTAGTTTACAGAACTAAGATTAAAAGGCACCACTTATTTAAAGCTGTGTGCTTCTGTTTCAGTAACATGAACTCAGATGCTATTAATAAAAGTGCTACATTCATACCAGCCGTTTCAATGCAAGTAAAAAGACGTGCTCATGACTTACCATTAGTCTTCAAAGGGACAAGTCTCCGAACTTCCATGCACCAGTTGAGCTTCCTATGGCGCTCCAGCGAAGTCTGGGTGGCCTGGTCAGTCAGGGCCTTCTGAAGCGTCTCCCGAAACTGGGGACAAAACTGGCACATTCTGAACATTTCTATGGTGTATCTGTGCATAGTTCTGAAGTGGTGAATTATTCCATTAGGGGGTTTGACCAGATCTTCAGGTGTCCTCTCTCTAATCTTCATGGCTTTCAGCATATTGCTCTGATACAAAGCTTGAGGAAGGATGTGTTGGCCAGCCATGTTTCTAGAAGACATCTGAAATGAAAAAGAATCCTTTTATTGACATGTTAGTATCCTTGCATGATGGCGCTATCACTTCTGCAGAGACTGAGAAGGCAGTTTCAGGGGCAGGATTCTGGCTGCAGTTCTGCTTTAAACAAGCACAGAGTGGATAAAGTCCACTGAGCCTTCTATAGATGATGTTTTTTAAAGCTCACACCCAATAGCCATTCTGCATTACTTGGGTATAGACACTGACTTTCCATCATTTTCTGCTATTGTTTACTGAGATGTTAAAGATAATTCTTCCATAACGAAGGAAATTGCATCATTGTTAAAAAAAAAAAAAAAAAAAAAAGGGCATTTAAATCAAAGTAAGGATAAAAGAAGGCAAGATCAAGGGAAGGGAAAATTATCCTGGAAATTTGACTAATTGATAATTGCACAGTGTAATCCCATATGAACTTGCTGAACTTCCAGCATGTTTCAAGCTCTCATTTTGATGACATGCCAAAAAACCAGCAGATAATGACCATTTCACATTTCCACAGCCCATACACTCTGAGAAGAGATGCTTGGTTCAGTCCAAAAAGAGCCCCAAGAACTACATGCTATGCTAGCATCTGCTCCATACTTACGGTGGCCGAAGAGAGCAAATTTGTTGCAGAGCAAGTACACAAGGACAGGCTTATGTTACTCTTCTTGAGTCTTCTTATATTTTGTGAGCAGTAAGGCTACTGCCCAGAGATGCTCATGCTGCGTGTGGGGGTGCAGGCTGCAGTGCTGCTATTACTCAGAGGTTGAGCTGAAAAAGCATTTCCATTTGGCTCAAAAACCCCAATATCTTTCCACAGTGGGACACGTAATGTTTGCTGCCCTGCATCCCTTTCTTCAGTATCCCTGGCCTCATGGGCTATAGCAGGAAGAACAAAAACCCCCATAACCTCAAACTATCTACATCTCTGAAATACTTATGCACAGCACACTAACTTTGTGGCTAGCTAGAGCCAAACATAGGGACCACATCCCTCAAAACTCCTGTGTACTACAGTAACACCACCAACAACCTGTTTTTACATGGAAAGGCTCCCAATTCTGTCTTTCTGTTTAAAAAGAAAGCAAAATTTCTATTAAGACAAATAAAGGTAGTCATGCCTAACGTGTTTGGAACACAGCTGGCTACATTAGAACACACCATTGTGGTTATGAATCTAGGGACAAATGTCAAGCCATAAATACCTATCAAGGTCTGAATATACACCTTACCAAGTACAGGAAGACAAGAAGCAACTGAAAACCAGTTTATGCAACTATTAGGAAACTTTCTCATAGGGATGTGAGTCTGGAAGGCCAGGAAGAAGAGGAAGGACTGCAGCCTGATGGACTGAACAGGAAGACACTCCCAGGTCTGCAGAAGCAGAAGACCCCTCTTACACAAAAGGACTTAGCACACCCTTCCTTCTCACAGGGAACCAGCCGCTCTCTCCTCTTCACTAAGACACTTCCATTGGTAATCTCCACCTCCAACCACAAAGTCAGAGCACTGGAAAGGACCCTGCCAGGGTACGAGGGGGCCTTAAACACCTGCTGCCAAAAGCTGCTCTCTATAACCTCTCCAAGTACCAGCTGATGGAGAGGTTCAGTGAACATCCCGTCAAGCCCTAAAAAGAAGCAGGTGAAACACAAGATGCTGCAAAGTCCTCTTCACTCAGTCAGAGCAATTGCATTCACACAGCACCTCCTCTGATCTTGTAAGAGTGCTAGGGACAGGGCTCATAGCTGGCACTTCTTGCAATATGTGGAAAATGTCTTCTTTAGCTAACAAACATGGCATATTCTTATCATTCCCCCACCAACATACAGCCACATAATGGAAATAATACATTTTCTCATCAGCTGTCCCTACCAGTATGGTTTTACACATGCTATTTTGTAATCCCATATTTAAATGTATGGATGATTTAAAAAATTAAATATAAACAAGCCTTTATTAATCTTTAATAACCATAGCTATACTTTGCTCTGAGATGACTGAATTTCTTACTGATGTAAGTAGAGCCATTGAGTCAACGGGATTTTCTTACATGATTAAGACTAATCACATGATTAAGCACTACCAGCATGGACCCTTGAAATGATTATTTCCAGCTTTATGTAACAAAAAATACAGAGTTTAGAGAAGCATTTGCTGAAACTATGTTATTCAATATTCTATTCTGCTGGCATATTTTCCCTTCCACACATGGAAATCACTGTCTGTGCTATTTATGGTCATTAGATGTCAATCAAGGCAACAGCTGAACAACCCTTATTTTTCAAAAACAATGTGATGAAACAAGCAGGACTTACCAGCCACCTAAGGTAGGGATTTAAAGGTCAGAAAACACAGCTACAATTAGATTAGCTTATACTGCACTGTGTTTTACTAGACACTATACTATTTTAACCTTTTGACATGTACTACGAGTTCTCAGAACAGCTGCAAACAACAATTCAGCAGCGATCTGAGGCGGCATCCTTCCTGAACATGTAGTACCGGGGATGCTTGGGAGAGCTGCACACTGTCCAGAGGTGTCCCGGTGGTTTCACAGAGTTACACCAATTCTCTGCCCTCCGAAAAGCAGCAATAACAAAACCCACAGTTCCAGGGCTGCAGAAACACACCCGCGGCGCCCGCCCCAGCCAGCAGGCGGCGCCGCACGCCCGCAGGCGGCCAACGCGACCCCCGCGGACTCGCGTGGTCCTCTCGCAGTCGAGCGGTACGACGGGTGGGGAAGCCGCGCCGCTGCCTTCCCTAGCTCCCTCCCTCCTTCCTTGTGCCCAGGCGGCGCTCACCTCTCCGCCGGCGGGCTCCTCCTCCGGTCGGTAACTCCTGCTTCAGCAATGGGGCTGGGGCGGCGGGGAGAAGCTGTGCTCGGCAGCCATCAAGCCCCGAACCGAGCCGGGGCTCTCGTTCCCTCCGCCGCACTCTCCGCGCCGGAGCTGTTGCTGTTGTTGCTGTTGCCGCCGCGGAATGAAGAGCTGAGCCGAACCTCTTGGTTCTTTTTTTTTTCCCTTTCTGTTTCAGCGCCCTGGCGAGGAAGAAAGGAGAAAACACACAACAACAAAAAGCCCCACCGGGGATTTCCACCGGCAGCGCCGGGGACTTTCCGACGTGTGACAACTGCCGCCGGCACACCCGCCCGCCGCCGCTAGGGGGCACCGCCGCACTCCAGGCCCGGCCCAGCTGTCCGCAGGCCGCCCTGGCTCACCGGCGGGCTTTTCGGAGCCGTTTGTCATTTGTTCCTTCCTTATTCCGCACCGGGCCACGCTGGGGGCGGGGGGTGCCCGGCCCGTCCAGCGGGCCTCGCTCCGGTGCTCGGTCGGGGTGTGAGCCAGCCCGCGGCCCTAGTGGCTGGGGCCGGAGCAGTGTCGCGGTGTGGGGTATCGTCCTGTCTCCAGCGCGGTGGTGGAGAAGGTCGCTTGGGCTGTGGGGAGTTGTGCTGCGGAAGCTGTAGCTGCAGCCTGTTGTGCTGCGGAAGCTGTAGCTGCAGCCTGTTGTGCCGTGCCCAGAGCGCGGGGTAGCTCCCTTGCACCCCGGTGTACCCGCATCTCCTCTGCAGCAGCAGCAGCAGTGAAGGAGGCGCTGATTTCCAGCAGCCGTTACCTCGTCCTTATCCACACGGGCGGGCGTTGCACAGGGCCCGCTGGTCTCTGTGCCCATGCAGAGGCTGGTATCAGGGTGCAGGTGCTGGGTGTAGGTGTCCACACCCCTGCAGGTACTATCCCAACAGGATGGAAAGGGAGCCCGTTCCCTTAGAAGCCATTGCTTTTTCCTGACTGTTTTCGAACCCAAGCAAGTTGTAGTTTTCTTTTCCTCATTTAGTTTGTATTTGCTTCACAGGTTTAATTTGTATTGTAAGTAACCACAAGTGGCTTCATTTCTCTAACTAGAGGTTAGACTGATACATAATCCTTGACTGCATATGCTGGCATTTTAAGGCAGGAGATACGCTTTAATCCAGCCCTGCTCAAAGTAAGGTTGTTGCAGGCAAGGGATAGAACTTCTGACTGAAGTTACCAAATCAGGAAGATCTTAGTGCATAAGTGTGTTTGTAATCTCTTGGACATGCCTAGTGGTTTGTAGGAATCATGACATTTAATTTTTGTAATCAATTAATTTACACCTTTAAGCAACATTCTAAACTCTGCAGTGGAAAAACATGCTGAACAAAAAAAATACTGAAGGCCTGTAAATATGACTTACGGAGGAGATTTCTGCTGGAAAAAGGGGAGTTTCTTGCTCACCAGCCTTGCAACATGAAGGCACTCAGAAATGAATGCAATGCAACAGGTTTCTTGCAGCCTTAAAAGACTTTATCCTTAGAGAGGCTGAGCTCCTACCCATTCTTGAGCATCTGCTGCTCTGACTTGATAAGAAGCCAGGGTAGTGCCACAATCTGGAATTAGGTTTTGAGTCCTTCAGGCAGCAGGTGGATTTTGGAAGAATTCAACCTTGGATTCCCTCTTGGGCTCTCAGCTCCAGCAGCAGGCTCAGTTCCTGTGCTTGTGCCACATGGTGTGGTTATGTGGCAGATGTTCTTTCCCAGCATTTGTAGGCCCGTAGCTGTCTCTGTGAAGCCTGCCGTCCTTCCTTCTCTGCCTCTGTTCAAAAATAAGTCAGGTATATGGCTGGAAAAAGAATAATCCCTTCCATTTTTTTGTGGGGATTTTTAAGGTTTTTAGTACAGCTCTTCTCCCCTTCCCCCCCCCCCCCCCCCCTCCTTCTCTTTTTTTTGGGGGGCTTTTTAATGTTTTTTTTACAGCCCTTCTCCCCCTCCCCCCCCCCCCCCCCCCCTTTTTTTGTTTGTTTTTTTTCCACCTAGCCTCTCGCTGCCTTGGTAAGTAGTAGTTTGATAGGAAGGCTCCGCACTTAAAGACTGATGGGCTGAGGGATGACTGGGATCCAGGGGGCTGGATTCCTGAGGAACTGCGCTGGGTAGTTACTTGTATAGCCAGGGCAGCTATGTGTGTGTGGTGTGGTGTAATTTACCCAGAGTATGTTTCCTTCAGCATCTTCCTGTTCTCTGCTCCTGGATAATTTCTCTGTCCCCTCGTGTGGGCTGAGACACTGGTTTGCTGATTAGGAAAAAGCTATATATATATGTGTTATATATATATCCAAAGCATTTCTCTCATGTGTTATGAAGCCTGGCGCCTCAGAGAGTTTTACAGAGAACATTTGAAGTGATAAAGAGTTTCACTGTGGAGTGGTAATAAAGAGCTAAAGTAGGAAGTAGGAAAAGACAAGCTGACTTATACCCTGCTTTGTACATGAAACTGCAGAAAATAGGTTAGCAAGTTGTCCTAGCCCCTTCTGGTTTTCAATTACTAGAAAGAGGAGAGGAAAATAAGTGTGAGTAAGGAGACCAATGGTTCTGCAGGTATTAGCTATGAGCCTATGAGGGAGATGCTGAGTCCCGGGAAAACCTGACAGGGCAACAGCTTATTTTTATGTTTCTAAACAGTAAGCACATTTGATTCTTTGTAATTGCTATTTACACCTTGATAAACTGAAAGTTGATTGCACGTGGCATGGCTAAGGCTCATGTTTATCATACACGTCTGAGCAGGATGGCAGGAATTCATTTGATCTGAGTTTGCACAGCACAAAATGAAGTTTTGTCTTGTCAACTGGATCTCCCAGGCAATGTAGGAATACATTAAAAACATCAACAACATCAATAATTAAAGGACACATGAACACACATTCCTCTTTTCTGATTTACTCCTATTTATTGTAATTATACCCCATGGATTATCCCATCATTTATGTTATAATATTTATATCTAGCAAAATATAAACGTATATAAATATATGTAAGGGCAAGAAAAATTTTCTTCTTTGAAGTGTGTGTGTAGACACACATACATACACACATACCTATATATATACATACACATATTTTTATGTATGTATACATATCTGTATCTTTTGAGAGGAGGGGGAAGTTCTCCTTGCTGTTGAGGACAGGATAAGAAATACTTTCAACTGCAGCTACCTAGATGCTGGTTAGGCTTAAGGGCAAAAAAACCTCATCCTTACAAGTGGTGAAGTTTGTATAACCCTGGAGCAGGCTGTTGAAGAAAGCTGCAGAATATCCATCTTTGGAGGGGAATTAAGTAATCAGTTTCATGCACATCAATCACTAATAGTTCTTTATTGTACCTGGGAAGAAGAATAAATCTCTCAAGAACCCATTCAGCTCTGTATCTCTAAATTATTTTAATTATGTGACTTCTTTTTTCTGTTCAGGAAGGATGAGCTCATGCTCACTAAATTAAACCAGGAACTCAGAACGTTCAGAACAATACCACCAAGCATGTCAGAGATTACATTAGGAAAGACTCATTGTCAAGATAGTACTCCTGTAATATTCTACAACAGGAGGATGACTGTGACAATGCTTATGGATAGTAGCATTCAGCATTTAATAGCTCAATCATTTGCCAGGTCTTTCAGTATCAAATAATTCTGTTAGAGGGGTGATTCATCTAGAAGGGAAGAAAAGGATCGTAAAAGGGAAATCCCTTCTATTGCAATAGCAGTGGTTGAGGTCACACTTGAGTTCAGGACTTCTGTCTTCCAGAAGCCCTTTTGCTGTTTCTTTTCCTGGTGGAGAAGCAATGAGAAGAGCTTGTCAGTGCAGAGAAGCAAGAAGGAGGAAAATCCCTTCAGGCTCTATCAGACAGCAAACCAGTGCTTACTACTGAATCCAGTAGTGATAGGAAAATAAATAAATAAATAAATAAAATACCCAAACTTGTATCTGCCACTTAGATAGCAAGAGCTGAACTGGTTTTGTGATTTTCCATTACACTCATCTGAATGCAGTAAGAGAATCTAGACTCCCTGGGAGATTATTACCAGCGTATTGTGGCAAGAGACTATACTAGGAGTAGGGGTTCATGGTACTGGGACAAGGCTCCCTCTGTTTTTCAATTTATGGCAGCAAACACTGGACATTTTTAACAGGTTCTACTAGGCAGAAGAGGGTTAGGTATGGCCTTAACCATACTTAAGGTTGGCCTTAACCATACTTACCTCCTGATGTGGAGGTAACAGGCAAGCTGAAATCTGAATGCTTTTCCAGCTCTGTTATGAGTCTGTGAAATGTGTGAAGAGGTTGCAGTGGTAGTGATAATGTCTTTCTAACTTGATTATCTGTCATACATTCCTCTGATATCTGTAAATAGTGGATCAAGCCTCAGGCCCGTAAGAACTGCACAGACACAGAGGTACGTATAGCTACGTTTGAGACAGCACCACAGCCCAGCATTCCTCACCTCTGCAATGCACAATACAGAGAATTCCAGTCAGCCCCAGCGAGAAATAAGCACAAGACCTACATTATTTTTGCCTAGGACTTGAAGCAGGCTCAGACAGGGCTTGTGGCTAAATTGAAGAAAATAAGAGCAGCAATAGTAAGCCAAACCAAAGGCCCATGGAGCTCAGTGCCCTGTTTCTCACACTGGTTGGGAAGATGCCCAGGAAAAGGCACAGAGATGGGGTGGGTTGTTCCTGATGCTTTTCCAGCCCGTACTTTGCCACAGTTTTCCTGTGGGATTTGGAGTTGTAGCTTAACATTCTGCTACCTCAGTTTCTCAGTTATATGGTGATTGTGAGGATGCTTCTTGTCTCACATTTTTTCATATCTTGCTTGTTTAATTCTGACTGCAAACTCTTTGTGACCGAGCCTTTTCTTGTTTTGTGTTTGCTGTACCTTAAGACCTAGACATATGGTTATTTACTGTGCATATTAACAGTGTGGTCTTTTGTCTTTGCTTCAAGAAAGTTACCATCCAAGTGTAGCAGACTACATTACACTGTAAACTACAACTTTCATAATGGTCTTGATTTAGGTTGAGAGTTGCAAGCATAAAGCTCTGCATAGATAACACTGCAGAGCGATGGGTTCTGCAGTGTTATCTATGGATGTTGAAAACTTCTTGCCTTAATGCACAGAGCAAATGGCTGGGTTTAGGCAGTGCAAGCCCACTCATTTTAGCCTTTCCCTTGGTCTTTAGGCCGGGTCAACTGCTGTGCTGCCTAAATGTAGAGTGCACACCACAGCAGGGGACCCTAAAGCGGAATTTCAGAGCTGTTTGTTTCAGCCAGCACATTAACATCCAGAAGTCAGCAACTGCTTAACAAACAAATAGCTAAAGACAGTGCCTTGTCAGAAGTCTGGCAGGAGCTACTGTTGTTTTCCTTCTGTATTCTGTATATGTGAGCAGCTATCCTAACTTTAGGTGTGAGATAAACATTTAGCACAGAGCTATACCCTCTGGGAGTAGATGGGAACCGTCAGGGAATGCAGCTAGTGAATGCCTGTCTCCTCATGTAATTAAAGCCCTTACTCTTCTATTGCTCAAACAATTTTAACATACAATGCAGTCAATCAAACTTTCTTACATGGGACAGCCTGCAGTTCAGCAGACTTGACAGCCTTACAGGTCATTATCATCTTGTGCTCCTTTCACAGTGAATTCCAGTCCCACTATAAGGTTTTATTTTTTCCCAAAAAATATGTGGTTTGTATAATCTGAATGGTAAAATGAAAAAAACACTGCAACCTGTTCTCATTTCTTTTAGATATTTCCCATAACGTATTTTCTTATGTATGTGTCCTTTTATTAAGCCAACCTTACACTCTTTAAAATCAGTAAAGTTATTTTAAATTGTGGTTAATTTACATATGCTTGGTGATTACGTGACTGAGTAACTCTGTATCATTCCTTGCTAACATGGAAGAACTGCTGACACTGTTTTCTCTCATTATGGAAATATCTCTTCTTAGCAGCTCTTAGCAATGGAAATATGTGGGGAGTGCTAAGGGAATAAAAAGTGACCATCCAAAGTTAATCTTCAGCCATGAATCATAGAGCACAAAGCTTGTCACTCTTTTCCCTCTGCAATTTTTGCAATTTCATCTAGTTCATCAAAATGTGAAAGAAATAGCCAACAAATATAAATTTCTACAGTACATGGTGAATACTTCTAATGAAACTTTCATGTTCATAATTGTCTAGTCTGACCTCCTCAATAGCACAGGCCATTGAGCTTCATCTGTATTTTCTATGTCAACCCCATAACTGCTGGTAGGTGCTCAGCATCAGTTTCGGGAGGAGACTGTTTTGATTTTGTCAAAGAGAATAGAATTGTATAAGGGGTCTTTTAGCCCCAGTGCTTACTGTAAGTCCTGTTTTAGAATAACTGCTGTAGGTGTGTGATTTAATCTTATTTGGCATACCCTCAGCCAAGCAGTTTCACCGACGTTTACCTGAAAAATGTTAAGTATTGAATAGGTTTCAGTGTCGTGTATGTTATCAGGTTAACTATATTCTGGGCCTGTTCAAAACTCACAGCCGTTTTTGGTGACAATGAGGAAGTGAATTCATTCCTGGACTTTGAAAAGCAGAGGAAAGGCATTTCCTCTGTGTAAGGCAAATTCCTTCATGGGGAATAACATGAGGCGTATATGAGTGGCCAGAAATTCAAGCTAGCTTTCCAAGTGGAGAGAAAATTCTATTTGCCCTGTATTAGCAGTGCCAGAATTTCCCCAATAAATTCTCCTCCAAATTAATTCTCCAGAGAAGGATGTTTGTTTTCACATGGGAATTTACCAGCATTTGCTGAATTAAATAACAGAGTCTATAGATTGTTTCCTACAAACTAATAATCATCTCCCACCAGAGAAGTTGTGATTTTGCTTTGTAAACATGGATTTAGTCAATGCCTGTGGGATGACTCTGATCATGTGTTTTAGCTCAAAAAATACATTGTTTTCTTCTGATTCATACTGATTTCAGGGAGAGGGGAATCCCCATTTTTGTGATGACAGTACTCATTGGTTAACACTGACATAATAATTTATTCTTATCTCCACAGAGAGAATATTTTAAGATTTCTGCTGTGTACATGTGGGGAATGTGTTTTCATGTTGCATGCCAGCACTTCTGTAATTTTTGCAGCTGCAGAAGACAGCCCACAAACTGCTTACTATAAATTAACCATTCACTCATTAAGGTGGGGAGAATTAAAAGTAGTCCAAGATAGATTTGGGAGTAGCAGAGAAAGAAACATCTCCTCATGTCTAGGAGTCGCTGTAGAAATCTATTAGTCTATGTGGAGCACTCTAACTGTTTTTCCATTGTCATGGTCCTAGAGCATTAAAATTGAGGACTGACCCATCTGGATCACCCACACCAAGCAAATGCATCTCTCTGTGTGCTGAACTTTTTCATACAGAGTGGGAATCCCTTTTCATGGCACAGTAGCATAGACTGTGTTAGGGACAGGCAACTTCTGAGGGACCATAGATTTATGATTTTTAGTGTGTTCCTGTTATAGCTCATTGCCCAAAAGCATTTTGCATGCTTTCTAATTGGATTGATGAATTTGCCATACTCTTTCAAGGAGGCATTTCTTTATTTGGTAGACCAGTTTTACAGAAAGTTGCTTTTAAACCTTTTTTTTTTTTTTCTCAAATGGGAGAGCTGCTGAAGTTCTGTAACTATTCTATGGGATTTCTCACTGCAGTAAAGGCTTGCGCTATCTTGACATGTTTTGATGAGGCCAAGTGTTTCTGCCTACATAGGTTTCCCCTTGCAATTTCAGGTTTATGGCATCCTGTCATTTCATGGACTAAATAAAGTCATTTAGGTGTGCACTGAGGAGTAGCTATGTTATTCTCCTGAAAAAATGGCTATATTTCAGGGGTGGTTCCAGCTTACAACAAAAATAGAAAGAAAATGAGTATCAAAGAGTTGTGTTACATCATCTGCTGAGAAACACAGAACAGCATATGCTGGATATATGTGTGAATAATAATCCTTCTATCATGAAAGTAATACATGGACTCCAGTAAGGATATTTATCTATGTACACATGTGTGCACAGATTGTAGAGACGTGGAACAGAGGACTATATCCTATATCTTAAGATGACAGATGCAGCAGAATGCAAACAACAGGAATAAAGACAGTGGCATGATATCTACAGAGTACAGAGGGTTGGTTTTCACAGATTACATATGAATTTCTTCTCTTTGACACCTTCAGCAATAACTTTTCATCTCTTCTTCATGAGTCCTTCCAATCTTCATGCCTTTTTGTTCTTACAGGCCCAGTGTTAGGCTACCATGCAGGCTGTACTGCAGGGCACCGTTCACATTGCTCAGACCTGCCTGCATTGCACGCCCCTGTGCATCAGACTTTGGGGCAGCCAGGATACCATAAGCTCATCTGTCTGCCCTGACAGCACCCTTACTGATCATCCTGCTACCTGAGCAAGAAAGTATCTCGTCTGCCATATCGAGTGGATCTAACAGCGTTGTGATCAGTTATAACAGATTCATGATTCAGAATCCGCTTCCTGAGAGGGCCTTTATCTGATTCACTTCAGTGTGATGGAAAATGTAGTGATAAGCTTCAGGCTTTTCTTGTGATGCTTCTAGATCATCAGTTCTAGGGGTAATATCTCAGTGTCTGTATGGCTCACGAGGTACACTCTGACACAGTCACTCTCATCTAGCTGCTGCAAGTACACTCAGCATGGACATGTCCGTCTTTTAAAAGTTCTCCATTCAAAACAGCAGTCATTAGTTGTTCCTGGTCACAGATCAGGACCTTACTCTAAGCACACATCATTCCAGGAATTCCTGCGCTCCTGTGACTATTTACTCTACCGGCTACAGGTATGTTATGTTGGCTGTAGAAGCAGGTATTTATATTATTTACCTCTGTTCTCTTTCTTCAGTACACTGAATCCCTCAAGATGCAGGGAGGAAGTAATCTCTGCACTCTCTTTGTGGTAGGTTCTTGCGGAGACTGCAGAAAGAAGATCTATTCTGACCTCTTGGCTGCTTGGCATCTATACAGTATGTTGGCATTAATGAAACCAAGATTATCTCTGACCTCATGCTCTGCAGAGACATTAGTTCCTTTATAGATAGGACAGATGGCACCAAAATGGGAAGAGTTTACAACACACCAAAGTAGAGCAGCACAGATACTTCAAGGTCAAAGTGGGAGTCTGCAAACTCTGGAGATACTTCCTAGAACTGGACCTATCCTGTGCAGAGAAGGCGACTCCTTCTAACAAAATCCTGCACAATTCTAATGAAGCTCTTCAGTAGTTCACCTACTTCCACTGAACTGTGCATAAAAACCCCACAATGCTGTTGTAGTCCATAGCTGATTTAACATTCCAATTGCTCATCAAAGGTAAATCCCCTATCTAAACATTCACCATTGCTTGTGTGGTTTTGCAGATTAGAGGTACCTATGCACACTCACCCAGTTTTTGCTTTAGTTCAATAGTCAGTGTATCTGTTCCATGTTAAGCTATCATTCTTATTAAGAGAAAGCTGACACAATGTCTCTGAAGAATGAAATTAGAGCATGTGTTTCAGTCTTAGGTCTTAATTATAAGCAGAACCAGGCAAACCAGTTTACTAAGTGCTCAATATCACTGGTGTTAGAACCTGGTTTCCTGTTTTTTCCATTTTTGTCAAACCACTTTGATGAAGTGTCTAGTAATAGTCTCCATAGTGAATTTGGTGATGGGGATGAGAAAGAGGGAAAGCCTGACTTAAAATAGCTAATTCTTTTCTAGGGACAAGGTAGGGAAAGAATGCATAGTTTTGCCTACGTAAAAAATTTCACCAACTTTTTCTTTAAATTGCTGTGATTCTTAGGATCAGAAACCTGACTTATTGCAACAGAAAGACTTATGCATCAGGGATGGGCTACTTGCAACCCAAAGAATTTCTGCCTTTGCCACAGAAAGCTAAATGAAGACAGGGGCAAACCTACATTTCCTTTACCCTCCTTGGTGAAGTAAGAAAATCTCCAAGCTATGCTGAAGCACAGGGTATGGAAGGAGAGTCTTTCAGTCCTCTTGCTCTAACTGTGGAACTTATTTACTTTCTCGGTAAGAGAGAAAGCACCAAGGAGTTAGTTTTTGTCATAGACTAACAATGAGGGAACCTAAGTTATATAATTCTAAATAGACTAGAAGAGTCTCAATATGCAAAGTTGGGAGCACCTTACTCTGAGCTGTACCATCTGATGATATTAGCTGTGGAAGAAGAGTGTGGGTCTCCTCACACACCAAAAAGTTAACCAAAGGCTCTTTAGTTAGTTAGAAGGCAGAAAGCTATAGCACTGCCCTTTGTTCTTCACTTTGTGCCTTTTATTTTTTGTTTCCAATGCTATAAATGGAAATGAAAGGTTTCCTAATGACTAAAAATGCAGGTGAATATAATTTTTCAGGTTAATATAAGGAATAGAAAAATCTGCATTTGCCTCCAGATTAAACCACTTCTTTTATAGAGTTTTTGGTTCTTCCACTAAGCTAAACTAGCTTTATCCAGAGCTGGAGTAAGTTGCCATTCTGTAACTATGTGCTCCCCACAGTGTGATGAAGTATATGCCATCCCCTCACAGATCCAATGCTGCCCACTGTGCAACAGAGTGCAGCCATGCAAGGTGATCCAGAGATGGTTTGCTGCATCCCTCACCTGTAGGACAAGGCTGGGCCTCCTACGTTTCCTGCCCCCACTAGTCCAAACAGAGGTGAGAGGCAATGAAGATGAAACAAGGGAAAAAGGGAGCTTCTCCCTATCTCATGGCATTAGTGGCCTTTGTCTTGCTGAGGAGCACTGTAGAAGAGGTGAGTATCTGTGACTTGGGAAGAGCCTAGTGTTACTCGAGTGGCAGCTGAGACTTGGTGGTGACTTCGGTAACTGAAGTGGAAGAAGACTGAGTTTCAGATCTGGGATGGCAGGGTATACAGAACAGTTTCTGTGGAAGACGGGAAACCGGGAGTTGAGAAGCTGTGTAAGGGGAGCGATTCAGTCAATCAAATCATTCATCAACAGTATTAGAATAGAAACCAACTGGGATTGAGGAAATCAATGGTGGAAAAAGCACCAAGTCTTACTAGGAGCTAAAATACAGGATAAGAAAAGGAAATGTCTGGAGAAAAACAGGTCAAGCAAAGGAAGGAACTGAGTGGAACAGGGATAGGAGGATCCCAAGGAAAAGGTTATGACAAGGAGCTGAAAAACAGAACAAAGAAGTTGAAGACTATCAGCAACATGTCCAATATGAATTTTGAAGAGATGAAGACTTGGCCAGAAAGGCTAGAAGAGAAGACTGAAACTTGGTAAAGCAAGGAGATGGAAGCTTGGTAGCAAACCTTGAGGAATGGAGACAAAAAGTTGAAGACAACAAAATAGGAGGGATAAGAAAGAAACAAGTGGAACCTGAGCAGGGAGTTGTGGGAAATGAAAAGGAGAAAATGTGAGGCAGTGGGCAGAGACATGTATGCCGTGCGGCACAGTCTGTGCTTGGGCATGGACTGGTGTTCAGACTCTGTGAGTTTCTACACCAGGGGTTGTCAATTGCCTTTGTCCCACTCCCACTGGGATTAAAGAACACTAAAGTCACTAAGTGTCATACATGAGAGAAAGCCCTTCTCCTTCACAGCACATAAATCATTTGCCCAGGGGGAGAAAGGGATGCAAGATGGGGTGAAGAGGACATCCCCCACTGTGTCCAGGACCTCCACCTTGCTCTCCATCTCATTCTGAAGCTGTGGGCTGAGGAAGAGAGTGCACCGAGAGCAAGGACAGCCACGTGGTGAGGCAGTCACATTCTGGCCTGGGAAACTGTGCTTTATCGTCTTCTTTGCCACAAATTTTCTGTGTGGTGCCAGGCAAGTTTTGAAACCTACCTTCTCAGAGATGATGACTGACTGGGTGCTTCTCGTATGACGCATGTGTGGGTGGAGATTTTGGGTCTGACGTGAAGAAGTGCTGAGTTCTCACAGCTGTAGCTGAGGTAATGTACTCCATGCTTTGGAGACAGAAAGCAGAGTATTAAATAAACTGAGAAATCAGGTCCTAGGGAGTACACAGAAGTAACGGAAACTTTTGACCTTAATGACTTGGTACTTTTAGCTCCTTATGTGTGGATTGTACCACCCCCTCATGTTGCAGGGCTTACTGCAACAAAGTTTAGCTAACAAAGATTGGCTAACATTCAGAGACACTCAGATGCTTCAGTAATGAGGCAGGAGTGTCTGAGTAATGTTATTTTTTGAGCCATTTTTGAGTAGTAAGTAAAGCATGAGGCTAGGTGCTGAACAAAGAGGAGGACATGAAAGCCAAAAGAGCTGCTCAGCAAATGACTAGCTGTGCATGCAAAGAGATGGCGGTGGGGTGGAAAAAGTTACAGTGAGATCTTGAAAGGACTCTCCTAAGGCACAGAGCAACTAAAATAGAGCTGCAAAGGTAACTTAAATTCTGGGATTTCCTACCCTGGCTGTTTGGTTTGTAAATGTCTGATGAACATTTTTGTGCAAAATGTGAACATATTGGCAAGCTGTTTGCTGAAATGGTCACTGTGTCTGTAATGCAAGATGAGTGATGCTTTCCTCGTCATAGTGTAGTATACTGTGTTGGTGAATAATAGTGTCATTAATGCAATAATCTTAATGAATATGTTGGCATTCATAGTAGCAGGATTTTAGAAAAGTGGGCAACTATTGCAGTCATTTTACAGATCTGGAGATCTGCAAATCTTATGTCCTATGTAGATTTGAAAGGAACATTGAAGAGTTGGGAACAAACCCCAGATCCCTGCATCTTACACTTTCCCCCTAAAGATCAAACAAGGCATACATTTTTCTTCCAGCCATGTTGGGTTAGAAACACTGCATAGATAAACACAGGTCTGCAGTTTACTGTGGAATTCAGTGGTTGTCTCACCATTTAACATAACTAGGGGCAGGTCTGGGTTGAATAATTATTTGGGAACACTAAGCATGTTAGAGGAGAAATCCAGGTCTGACACTGAAGGAAATCTGAATGAATCTTGATTTTACAAAAATCTCTGGGGTCTGTGTGGGTCTTATGTGGTGGACTCAAAAGAGTTTCTGGTGTCAACAGCTCAAAGCCAGGAACATGGATGAGGTCTGGCTTTGGGATTAAAGGTAGTTTCCTAGAACTGGTGTTCACCTGTACCCTAATAAGCAAAGGGGTACTCCTTTCCATTGCGCTGAGAGTGTGTGGAATCCCCTCTAACAACTGACTGTGAAACTGTAACTGATACTTCAAAATTCACACTTTTGAAGGTTTGTTTTTAAAAATTTCTGTGAGTCACAGGAATCTGTGAGGCCAGTTGGAAGCAGGGGGAAAAAAATAACCCTCTACAATGTAGGTCGCTAACTAGCAAAAAAGTCAGTGGAGAAAAAATAAAAGCCCCAAACCAAGCAGAGGTCCTTACTCTAGTCACTATTTTGGGTACAGAACATTTAATTTCTGAGCAATAAAGAACCCATAACTTTGTTTACTTCTCCACCATGAAAATAAGAGCAGAGTGGAATTTATTCCAAATGTCATTATAGTCTGTAGGTCCAGAGCAATGAGTTTGACACCATGTGGGATATTTATCAGTAACATTTTAAAACTCAGAATACAGTTTTCCTGGTGGCTGTCTTCACTAATGTCTTCTCTTGGTCTCAGACATTAAAGTATATTTTACATACTCTGTACTCATAGCAGGGAGGCAATGTCTTGTGTCTTTTTAGAAAACAAACAACTTTTTGTAATATTTAACAATGTGGCTTTAAATTAGGAATGGAACTTTCTTTAGTTATACTGTGCAAGTAATAAGTAAAAGGATAATATAAAAGTATCTTCAGCGTTTCCAAGGAAATCCCAAGAAAACAGTCATAAAATAAAGAGATTGTGTGGATTTTTACCTTCTCTTCTGCTGCAGCTCTAATTACAACTGAAACTGCGGACCTTGACATCAGCTACTGGAAAACATTTAATATTAGCTGTGAGTAGAAAATGCTCCAGGCCTTGACCTATCATTTTTCTTCACCACAGTCACAGCATATATCTCACTTAGACAACTGATTCTGTACTGTACTTGCTGTTGACACATATTAAGATTTGCTCACAAAAACCATTGTCAATCAGGACTGGGACCCCTGGTGTGGAGGTAGCAACGGGTACGAGCAGTCCTGAGAGGTACGTTGCAACATGAAGAGAACAGAGAAATAGTAATAACATTCAAGGAGGTCTTATCTGGTTAAACTTCTGAAAGATGATCTTTCTGGTATATGTCTCCTCCTGCAAAAAGATTTTTTTGGGGAATCACTTGGCAGCTGATTTTAATCAGATTCAGGACTGCTGATTTTAATTCTTTAGGTCTTTGTCCCTACTGTAGTCCATTTGAACATCTCGATACTGACTCCAGTGAGTGAGAGGGCTATTTGAGTGTGGATATTTCAAACACATCCAGAAATTGGATTAGCTGAGTTGGAATAGACCTGTGTGTGTGGACGCTGGATAGACTGTCTCTTTATCAACATATACAGTATCTTAAACATACGTGGAGTGAAACATCATACTGTTAACCCATGCGAAAAAGGAGGAGCTGTGGCTCTTCTGTGTAGGGACTCTATCCACAAAGCAGTTATAGCTCATAAAGCTGTGCTTACTTTCAAGAAAAGCAAAAATAGCCAGATCAGGTAATAAACACCTTTGTACAGGTATAGTTTAACTGAATGGGGCATACACAAGAATATCAATACCCTCCTTAGGAAGGTATGTAGAAGCATCCTTTTTAGTATAATGTAACTAGTAATTATCTCTTAAATGGAGATTACTGTTTACTTTGGAGTGTCTTATTTTTTTGTACTGGACACCCAAAAGAAACTCAAGGAAGGGCACTCATGCAGCACTGGAGAAGCATCTAGCCTAAGTACCTTTTAAAAAGACACCACCAAAGGAAGGCAAGTGAGGTGATCAGTCACTTTTTAATGGTTTGCCCAAGCAAGACAGGAATGTGCTTCTTGGCAAACATTACTCCTGGGTTGTTGAAGCACTGAGCCTACGGTTTTCAATCAGTAGTGTTTAATGTTACAACAAGCCTTTGGCATTTCCCTGCCTAGCAGTCATGACAGAGGGTAGTTTCACCTTGTGAGAGTTGCCTTTGGCTAATAGTAGTACTAGGCCAGTAGCAGTACTAGTACTAGAATAAGTTCTCCCTTTATTCTAGAGGCAGAACACGCATAATCTCCCATATTTTGCCATTATTTTATTAGTGGGGAGAATCTGCTGCTGTTACATGCTGCTGAAGTGCTTTGAAAAGTTTCACAGTAATTTAGGCTGGTGATGCTACAGCATGGTAATGTGTGCTAGGCTGCAAATTTGTAAATTTGTCATGGCTTTAAGCAGCAGTGCTTTTCTCCTAGCAGGTGCGTATTTACAGAATTAAGAGTGTCAAGCATGAGATGCTGATTTAAGAAAGAAGGCTAAACCACTTTCATCCTTTCCTATTGTCTCTTTTTTTTCCCCACAGCACACTGGCATGAGAAAGTGCTTATGACTTTCTCTGCAAATAACAAATCTGCTGCTGCAGACCTTAAATCTCTCTTAACCTCGTTGATTCTTTTCATACCTGTCAGTGGCCACAACAGACCAGTTGTTGCTTAGGGATGATGCTTAGGAATGTTGACATTCAATACATTTTCTTTGCCTTATTTACATGATCAGTATCACCCCAGAACAGATTTATCTGGTTCACTTGCTGGCATAGTTGCTTCAAGAGATTGCAGATTGAAGTCACTGGTATGTTGTGTTTCTGTCTTCTGCTACATGTTCAGTGGAAAGGCCCATCCTTGCTGTGCTGGTCTGGAGTAAAACCATGTGCTAAATTTGTATGCATGTGGGAATGAAAAGCCCCTGTGGGAATGAAAAACCACTACATTCTTAGAAATAGATGGCCTCTGGAAGTGGTGAGTGTAGCGGTCAGTCATCTCAGCCCACTTGTGTACCAGATGTGGGAGGATAAGCCCACACTCTTTAACTATTATATAGGTATAAGCTAATTTAGCATCACTTGACAGTTTTTTTTTTAAGCAATATCTTCTTTTCTTTTTTTTCAAAGGGGAATGCCAGGCTTGACTAACAAAGTCAAGAGCAGACTAAATGTTTCCTTAACAGGAAGCCACTAGCTCTCCACTTAGCAAGTGGGGAGGGAAAGCCTTTAAAACTGTTCAAACTTTCTCATGCAAATTTCAGTTACACACAAATTAAACATGTGGGAAAATGTCCCAGGGAAAACCTATGTGATTGCAAATAGAGCCCTCCAGTCGCTTCCAAAAAGTGATTGTGGTCTGTCAGTGATTACAAATGCACAATACACAAAATTGCACTACAACATCATGCAGAAATCTAAAAGTGAGGGGATTTTCAGGTATCCCAGGGTGGTTTTCCACTGTTTCAATCTGATCTGTTTTTGGCTACATCTTTTCTAAGAAAAACATTTGAAGAGCTTTGAAGCAAAAATAGGCCATTGAAGGGCAAAGTAGTGCAGTGCCCCTAGGGGAACATGACAATTTCTCAAATGAAGGCATTTACCATAGCTGTAGCCAGAAAATGAGTGTTTGAGTGGCTATTTGAAACATCAGCATATACAATTGCCACTACAAGAAAACATCCTGGAGTCCTGTCATCAATCAAGGAATGTTTCTAACTGCTCTTCTCACATACATCAAAGAGGTCATTTTTGTCTCCAGACTGTTCTGGCTTGGACTTGGAATCTGTATGCATACTTTCTTTGTGAGCTCAATGGTGCTACTCACATCATGTGCATATTTGCAGTGGCTGAGGCCTTAGTCAGTGGTAAGACACCATCAGAGGGTAAAGCAGAAAAAGTGGTAAGTGAGGGAGTGGCTGTTGTTTGCATGTTGTATTCTCCAATCCTTATGATAAAAATGAGCTTTACAGATTGTGAAGCAGTTCAGGCAAATTAAGAGCAACTGCAGCTGCTATAATAGTCTGTCTTCCTAGAAAAACAAGTGTCAGCACTAAGCTCTCTTCCCGGGAACTTTGCCTTACTTCTGCTGAGAGCACAGAAAATGGTTTTGTTGGTTTCCATTGGACTTTGTGGGACAGTCTGCAGAGGGGCAAGTGTGTTGATATGTGTGTGTGAGGTTGCCTTAAACCTGCGCTGTCTGGCACATATATCTCAGAGCTGAAGGTCATGTGCCTGGCCTGACGACTGTCAGACCAGCCTGTGGCTCTGCTTTTATATAGGCCAGCATCTAACGGTCCTAAGGAGGGGATACCACAGCTGAGTATCAAGACAGCAGAGGCACGTCCCCTTCCTTCACCTCCTACTGCCAGGAAAGCAGGCAGTAGCTTATATTACCAGAGGATGTCTTTTGCATTTGAGTGAGCTATCTGTGGCTGGGATATCTGCCTGCTGAAAGCAGGCACAAAGCCCCTGGAGGGTGTTAGTGTGTGAGTTAATGCTTCAGGGCAAGAAGTGCAGTCTGTTCCTTGAACTCTGGTCCCAGTTTCTTCATGTCAGCCCCTTCACAGACCAAAGGGACAATGTTTTATCATGGTGACATGGCCATGCATCTTCATAAGGACTGTCTGCCTACTAGCCAGCTACAAAACCTTAGTTGCATTCTTGCTATACTTATGTACTGATGTGGTATCTCTCTGACTCAGTTTCCTCATTCATTGAATGCGAATGAGGATGCTGTTTTCCTTTGTGGAGTCTGTTGAGCAATGAGGACGCAAGCAGTGCACAAGGAAGAGGAATTGTGAGAGGACAGAATGGAGTGCTGGCCTGCTGCAATTTGCAGTGTTCTACTGTGCTATGGGTACATAGTGACAACTGTAATCCATGTCAGATAAGCAAAGAGATGGTCTAAATTGCCTAGGTACACTCACTTTGCTTGTCTTGAGGAAGAATCCACTTTTATCCATGTGGCTGATGTCTGAGAGAAGTGACAATTCTCTAGAGTGCTGAAAGTGCTTTTTAGGACTCCACAGAATTTTATTACCTAACACGAGCAAAGCACTTGTTACTGAGAAACAACCCTGAGCAAATTGACCATCACTAGCTGTCCACAGCCTTATGTTGTCATATGGCCACATATCAGCAGATAAAGTTCTCGGAGCCCTGCTAGAGGGTGGGTGAGGGTGAAGAAAATTCCCAGGTGCTGCAAATGGTAACATGACAGCAATGGAAGCAATGATTCAGGAGGCAGCATTATTTTCTCTGAGTCACTACTGATCCTTTGCTTCTGCCTGATGTTAGAGGAACTGTGTTGCTGCATGTTTACTATCTTTCTCATAGTATTTAGAACTGAGGTTTGGCACTTTTCAGCATCAGCAGAGGTTACAACACTCTTTACAGTAACAGGTTGAGATGAGTTTTTACTGGGTCATGAGAGACAAGGAGACCAGCACTCAGAGGTGATCTGTCCTACCCTGCCCTGAGGCAAGACCCTGCACACCTCAGCTGATTCTGACAGATGCTCCTATTAACTGTTGTTAAACAGCCGCAATGATAAGGGTTTCACAATCTAGTCTAGTGTCTCCTTAGCTTTACTGACTGGGGGTGTCTCCTCATGTTTTCCTTAGAACTCCCTAAATTCTGCACTCTGCAGCTGGAGCTGAGCAGTATGAGTATATACATCATTTGTCACCAAACAGTTCGCCTTTGTAGGAAGGAAGTGAACAATTCTTTTTTCCATTAAACAAATGTGGGGAAAATAAATATTTATAGTGCAGGTGCCTATTTTGTGACTTTACTTTCTGTCTTTACAGTGAAAAGCCAATCTAGGGAACACAGATCCATTGCTGGCTGGATATCTCAGGTGCCTCTGTGGAGTTAGGACCAGTGGCAGCACCAAGCTTTAAACCTCACATCACTGGTGCATGCTGTGGCTGCTGCCAGTTCCAGCACTGCCAGGGGACAGGTTGGTCAGCAGGGCTGCAAGCCCCTGCATTGCTTCTTTGTGGCATTTCTTGTGTCTGCAGTGAAGCTGGAGGTCATCATGATGGAGGTGTGTGAGAACATATGCAAGTCAGCGAGTCACTCAGTGGGTGGCAGGAGGGCAACAGTTCCATTTGGTGATGTTGTCCTCACCTACCTATCTCCAAGCATCTTCTCACCATGTCCTGGGTGATGAGCACCACAGAAATGTGGCGTATTTCTGACTTTGATTGTGTGCCAAACAAGAAATTCCTAACGGATGTCAGTGGTTTGCCTTGGCTGGGCAGTGGTGTTCAGTGCACCCTATGGCATGTCGGCTGGGTGATGACATCAGGTGGGGTTTGGGGTACAGCCAAGGCCAAGGCAGCGCAGCAAGATTGGGAGTAGTGGCATGAAGCAACCTGGGAAGTTATATTTCTGCCATGGGGATGCCAGCAAAACTTTTCAGGCCTTGGTTTTCCACAGAAACAAACAAAAAATAAGCTAAAGTCTTTTGAGAGCCTTCAAAGAACTTCAGATACCCCTTTCCTGTCCTATAGACTTAGCTTTTATTTCACTTTATGAACCAGATAGTTAAGCCAAGAGCTGCAGTTTTTGGTGCTGTGGGTTGTAATCAGCAGCCACTGCCTGTATAGCAATTCCTTTATTAAATTTCTCCTTCAAAGGTCACATCCTTGCCTTCTCTCCTTACCCAGCAAAACTGCCCTCAAGTGTCAACTTCAAATGTATGCATATATCATATATTCGCTTGTATATGAATTAATTCCTGTGCCTCTGCTTAACTTAACAAGAATTTTGCGTTAGCCAAACTCTTGTAATTACATAATGGAGGAAAAACCAAAGGAAAACCACTTGAATCATTCATACAGCACATTACCAATACTCCTTCATGCATCTAGTGCTTGTGTATCGAATGTGGAGCAATTTCACAAGAACTGACTGCCACTTTACTGGAAGTGATTTTTAGCTGTATGACCAGGGAAAGCCGCTCTTATTTTTCATTTCCCAACAACAACCAATTTAGTTTGAAATCAATATTTTGTAATAGCTGAAGTGAAGGTTTTTTCTAGCAGACTATCCTGGTGACTTTTCACCATAAGACCATAACTCTGGGCAGGTGGAAGAGGATCATTTGCACACAGAAAGGTCATCAGCCCTGTTGTAAAAGTGGTTACTGTTTCCAGCTGGACACACAATGGGTAATTTTTAATGGACTGTTCTTGCAAGACTGCTGGTTTTCTTATTTTTACTGTACACTGATTTTCTCCTTTTTATACTGTTTTGAGAAAAGCTCTGCAATTCCTGAAGTGCAGCTGTTTTCTGCACAGTTCTCCTTCAAGCAGTTACCTACAACTGTTTTGTCTTTTAGGACATGTAGTCCTGCTGATAGAGATGTCAGCTCTAAAGAGAAAAGTGTTTTTTCTCTTTTTTTGGTTATCCCATTTTTGACTTGGCAAACAGGTGTGATGTAGGTGATTACCATCTGTGCCAGAGGGCTTGTTCAGCTTGCTGTGGCTGAGGCCAGAGGCTGATCTCATGCACATGGTTTTTACAGGCATAAGACTCTGCTGACATACATCCTTTGGCTTCCTGTTCAGTGAGGCTGTGCTTGGCATCATCAGCTTTAGGCATGATATGCACCCTCTTAGACTTCACCCTCTGTCTCTCGCTTTGTTTCATCAGCCCTTCCCTGCCTGTGAATAATGTTTGCTCGTGACTGCAGTGCGGGGCGGAGGTGATGAGGGAAGGTCCCCTCTACTGCACTCCTTTTGGTGACAGCAGCGTGGGTGAGGTAGGTGTGTGTGGGAAGGAGAGGGAGCAGATTGCAGGAAGTTGCTGGTGGCATGTGAGGCACACAGTGGGTGGTGTTTCCCCCCTCCCCCCACCATGAAACTTGCAGGTTTCAAGTGGGTTGAATCCTGGCAAGTCACAGGCACGTTATAAAAATAAACACAGACCGCTGAGGTGGATAGGTTACTGGTGGGGGGGCAGTGGCAGGGCTAAACCAGGTAATTTCTTTTTCTGGTAAACACCAAGAGTAAAATCAACTGTTCCTACTGCCAGGCTGCAAGGCTTTGCCTCCCCTTTGTGTTACTAGTGTTGGTGCTGTGTTGCATGTCTTGGATGGCCACACCTAAGAAAGGTCAGATAATCATACAATCATAGAATAGTTAGGGTTGGAAAGGACCTTAAGATCATCAAGTTCCAACCTCCTTGCCATGGACAGGGGCACCTCACACTAGACTATGTCACCCAAGACTCCATCCAACCTGGCACTGAACACTGGCAGGGATGGAGAATTTACCACTTCTTTGGGCAAGCTATTTCAGTGCCTCACCATCCTCACAGTAAAGAACTTCTTCCTTATATCTAACCTGAACTTCCCCTGTTCCAGTTTAAACACTCGCTGAAGTTTCTGAGTGCATTTGAAGGTCCCAAGTGCTGATCTCTGGTGCCAGACCAGAATAATAACAATGGGCTGGCAAGGAACTTCCCTGAGAATTACTGAGACCAGAATCAAGGGTCATGCCTGTCCACCATTTAATTTTTGATGTATTAGTTAGGGAGGGCATTTCAGCTGTCACTCACAGGAAACCAAGGCAGACAATGCTTCTCTCTTTGTTCCCTGTCTGTCTTTTTCTGAGCCCCATTTCAGTTACAAAATTATGTAGCATTCTCCAAAATGGACATTTCATAATACAAGTGGAGGATTATGCTGGCTGAAGTATTCTGCTGTCCGTAATTCAGACGTAGTGCTGTGTTTTGTCAGTGGAACCAAAAGAATCAAAAGTATCTTTCACCCTTCTGCAAGAATTTGTTTCATATTACCAACTTAAGGCAGTCTATTGTTGCAAGTACTTCAAATTTGCTGAGCTTTAACTGTCATATGCTGTGACTGCTTGCAGGTCTAGTTTAAGGACAACATTTGGGTTTTTTTCTCCAGTGGTGTCTACACTTGAAGAAGAACTGAAGAAAGCAGGAAAACACCAGCTCTGTGCAAATGTAAGAAGGTTAAAAGACAGGGCTGCCAGGCCCTGGAGAGGCTGACAAGAACCTCATGAAATTTAACAAAAACAAATCAAATATGAAGTTGTGCACCTAGGAAGGAAAAGACCCTCACAGTGATATGGCAAGGGGAGTGACTGACTTAAGAGCACCCCTGCCAAGAGGACTGGGGGCAGGCAGCAAAATGAACGCGAGCCAGCAATGCGTCCTCGCAGCAAAGGAGGCCACTGGCATCCTGGGCTTTGTTAACAGGAGGAGAGGCAGTAGGTGGGGGGAAGGGATTATCATCCTCCACTCAGAGCTCATCAGTCCACATCTAGAATACCATGTCCACTCTTGTATACTCCCCCTCCCCTGCCAAGTACAGGAAAGCTGGCGTATGTTCAGCAGAGAGCCACCAAGATTATCTCAACCAGAGCACCTTGCCCTGTGAGGAGAGGCTGATGGGTCAGCTCTGGTTTGTCCTGAAGCATCTTTGTGAGACACAAAGACATCTTTGTAAGGACCTAACATGTATGGAGAGGTCAGTAAGAAGACAGTGCCAGGATATTCACAGTGTTCTACTTTAGGAGAGCAAGAGACAAGAGGCTGAAGCTGAAACAAGAGTCTCAGGCTGGGTATAAAGAGATACATGACCATGAGGACAGTGAAGCACTGAACCAGGCCACCCAACTAGCATCATGCATCCTTGGAGCTGTTCAAGACTGGCCAGACAGAGCCCTGAGCAGCCTGGTCTGAGCTTTCAGTTGTGCCTGCTTTGAGCAAGAGATTGCAGTAGAGACCTCTCAACATCCATTCCAGCCCCATACCCTGTGATCCCATGTCTAGGTATTATCCTGCACTCTGAGTGCCATGAAAAGTTTCAGAACTGAGTGAATCGTTAAAAATATAAAAGGAATATATTTTGACCCCTCTCTCCACCTTTGACCAACTATTTTAGCTCCAGTCCAGCAGCAAGGGTGCTTCCCATGATTTCTCTAACTGTAATCAAGCAGTAGGCTTGTGTAACTGTTTGCTTTGCAAACACTGGTATTTTAAGATGAGCTTAGAGGATGTGGGTGCTGGGAGAAAGAGATGGTGACCCATTGCCTGAGAAGATTCTAATGTTAAAGCAGGGCTCAATCATGCAGGAGTGCCTGAGAATGGTGGGATGTTTGTAGACTCAGAGATAGGAATAGAAACCCAGCTTTGTCCAGCAAGGTCTACTCAGCAGGATACCCACTACTGGTAAGTGAGCTACACACAGAGACAAAGCGTATAACACTGGCCAATTCTGACAGTTTTAATCTCCCTAGAGTACATAATCAATATGATACCACAGCATTAAAATAATTACAGTTATTTGGGATATTTAACTTCCCAACCCAAAATCAGTCATGTGCAAATTCAGCTCCAAGATGAGGGCACCCTTGTTGCCTGTGGGGCAGTTGCCGTGCTCAGCGGTGCCACTGTATCATACTTATTCCTTCCTTCCTTCCTTGTGGCTCAGAAACTCAGTGTGAGTCTGTTCCTTCTCTGCAGATCCCAGTGCTGAGCAGCCACCAGCAGCCAAGAGAAGTCACAGTGTTTGTGTTGGTTGGTTTGATGGGCTTTTTTCTGAATGTAGGAATTGCCAAAACTGAATGAACAACTCATTCATGAAAATTATGCATGAGAAAGAAAAGTGCTCCTCTGTTATTCTTGGAAATTGTTAACCCTATTGCTTTTTATTGCCTTTGCTGTGGCAGCAACTGGCACCAGCTGTTGCTGTGAGCCAGTGAGTTCGCTCTCAGTGAAAGTTTGGGGCGGGGGGAGGAAAGGCGCCTGTCTTCTGGGGATGAGCTCTGACCCACAGTCGCTGATGGCTTTTGTGGTTGTTCTCAGTAAGTCCTGCTGGGTGGCCAGGGTGACTCACTGGCAGCTGACTGAAGGCAGGCAGGATGACAGCAGCCCCAGCACAACTGGAAAGTACAGAGCAAGCCCAGCATGTACCAGAAAAAGATGACATGTAGTGATGTGTCGGTCTGCCTGGCCTATGTGTCACAAGGCTAGGAAAAAAGGTGACTCTCTGCAGTCCCTGTAGGATATATAGGAGATTGATGATGTGAAGCCACCTTTGCTCTTGAGGGCATGTTTCATGGTGACACAGCAACAGGGAGGAGATATATATCATAGGCTTTCTGCAGTCTGTTTTTCAAGCCAAACATCCTCCGACACATGTGATATTAAATCCTTTCACAGATACAGCATACTTCAGGATTTCTGAGGATGTCAGGTTTACTCTATGAAGCTTCTCTTGCTGCTGTCCAGCAGGATGGAGACCCAAAGCGATAATGCATACAGTCACAGGAGGGTAGAGGTATAAATACAGCCCAAGCCTGTTTCATGGCATCTCCTTCACTGGGGGCTCTGAAAAGCAAGTTATGGTAGCCAGTTCTGTGTGCTACCCCTGAAGCTTATAGAATCATAGAATAATTAGGGTTGGAAAGGACCTTAAGATCATCTAGTTCCAATCCCCCTGACATGGGCAGGGACACCTCACATGAAACCATGTCACCCAAGGCTCTGTCCAGCCTGGCCTTGGACACTGCCAGGGACAGAGCATTCACAAGTTCCTTGGGCAACCTGTTCCAGTGTCTCACCACCCTCACAGTAAAGAACTTCTTCCTTATATCTATCTAAACTTCCCCTGTTTAAGTTTAAAGCCTCATTTCCTACAGAGCTATGCCTTCAACTCTCGTGACAGGCAACCTCTGACAGGAGATCTTCCTGTTATGGGCTTGTGTGTGCCCCCTAAGGTGCCCCTTCTCTGCAAACTTGTTGGTGTCCAAGGAGGGTTATCCTTCTGCCACAGCATCCCTCCACACCCTTGGCTGCAGGAGGTGACCCAAGGTGGCCGCTTGTTGCTGCCCCCAGGACCCTGCCTAGATAGAGCTGGAGTTAGCAGACTACCAGCAGTACAAGCCTGGGGCTTATCCTAACGAGCCTTACCACAACTCTGCCTGGACATGCCAGGGCCACGTTTAACACCAGTTCCCCTCACCAGGCCTGATTCTGACCCTCATCCACCTGTGGACATGCCACCCCCCTCCCTGGGGAGCTTCCTAATGATGAATCCTGGCCAGTTCCTTCCTGGCCCTGGATGCCCAAGGCACATTAACCAGGAATTAAGTCACTGAGTGCCTGAGGCTGAGGAGCTATGAGCTATCTTTGCTGTAGCTGGGCTGTAGTATTTCAGCCAGTAGAGACCCACCCCCTGCCTCCCCCCCAGCCCCTGCTCCCACTGACATGGAAGTTATTCATCAAAGGCAGGAAAGAAGCCTTCCTGGTTTCAAGCCTCTGGGGAAGTGCTGAGGCATGGGTTTAGAATGATATGATACACAGCAAACAGTGATTCAGTTTTGATTCAAAGTCCATGGTGAAGGGCATGGCCAGCTTGGCTTTCTCCCTTTTTCCTTGAAAAGGCAGTTCTCTGCTGGTATTATACTCCAGGGAGGGGGGATGTAGACACATTTCCCCTTCCTGCAGGTAAAAAGCAGGAGTGTTTTGTGAGGGAAGTCCATCAAAAATCCCACAAAATCCACTTCCCTTGTCTCCAGCAGACAAGTAGCATTCAGCTTCCATCCCATGACTCAGATTGTATGGGAAATGCTGCAGGCTGCTCTCTGAAGGTCAGGATGCAGGTATTCCTGCTGCTGGTGGGAAAGGTGAAGAGGTTCTCTAGAGCACTGCAGCTCCTCTTGCTGATGTGCACTGTGAGAGCCCCACAAGGGCTACTCCAGGGTCAAGCCTAAGAGAAGAGGTTTACATAGTGGCAGTTGAGGCTGTGTTGATTGAATCACCACTTAAAAGGCTGTCCTAGTATAGGCAGAACATAAAACTCTGGAGTCTAAAGAGGGAACTGACACCAGTGTTTAGGGATTAAAATAATGAAGCGTTCCTTTTTCAGTAGGAGTGACTGACCTCCAACTGCAGAGGGAGTTTTTCAGAATGCATGCACATACTTTCTGTGGTTTATACCGCCTGACAGCCATTCAAGCTACAGAAACTGTCAAGTAAGTCTTCTCTCTGATGAATGCAAGAGAATACTGAAAAGCAACCCTCTAAAATGTACACTGCTGTGCAAAATCTAGGACCGAGAATGCCAGCGTGGGACCGATGCATCTTGCAGTAGGCACAGTACAGCCTCCTTTGCTGAGCTCCTGGTTTCCAAAGGCAAGGGTGGAGAGGAGGTGAGGTGTGTGATAAGAGTGGAACCCCATAAGGATCAAGCAGGGACAAACTACTTCGCATTTGCTTAGAATAACTGAAACTTCTTGCTTTTTCTGGGGATGTTTTGTTTATGTTTTAGTTTCCCTTTATCCAAGAAAAAGGTGTGCAGTTCAGTAACTCCCTTTGCCTAATTCAGAGCCCGAGGGGATTCGGTAGCAGACAGGTCTGTGACACTGAACACAGCAATGTTCAGAAAAAGACCCTAGTGACAAGTCCTACTGGGGAAATACAGAGCCTGACCCTACCAGTGTTACTGGCACAAGCCTTTTAGGGCATACCTAACCCCACTGCAGGGATAGCAGCGCGTAAAGCTGCTATGGATGTGTGTGTGGCATGGTGCCATGTCACAAGGCATCTCCAGGACAGCGCAGCATCCTTTTATTAGCCTGGCACTGTGCTGGGGATAACAACTTCTATGTCTTGGCATGGAGGATTGGTTTGGACACACAGCCATCCCAGAAGGACTGGTAATATCATACTAGCACCCAGAGCAAGGCTGCTGAGGGTCGCAGAGTAGAATAGTTAAGGTTGGAAAAGACCTTTAAGATCATTGAGTCCAACTGTTAACCCAGCACTGCCACCACTAAACCGTGTCCCTAAGCACCACATCTACACATCTTTTAAATACCTCCAGGGATGGTGACTCAACCACTTACCTGGTTGAGTGCCCTGGTGGAACAGGGCAGCCTGTTCAAGTGCTTGACAACAATGGTCTAGGGTGAGGCATCACTGCCCATGGCAGGGTGTTGGAGCTAGATGATCCTAAGGTCCTTTCCAAACCTAACTATTCTATGATTCTATGATTACTTGAGAGGGGTGACCAACACCCACCTAACTATAACCTCCTTTCACGTAGTTGTAGACAGCAATAAGGTCCCCCCTGAGCCTCCTTTATCTAGGCTAAACAGCTAGTTTAGCCTAGGATAGTTTAGTCTAGGCTAAACTTCCTCACCCATTCCTCGTAAGACTTCTACTCAAGACCCTTCACCAACTTCATTACCCTTCATGGACACACTCCAGCATCTCAGGGTCTTTCTTGTGGCAAAAGGCCCAAAAACATGAACACGGCTTTCCAGACACTCTTCTCCAAGCCTGTAGCACTGCATGGGGTTGTTGTGGCCCAGACGCATGTCCCATCACTGAGTATTGTTCATAGAATCATAGAATAGTTAGGGTTGGAAAGGACCTTAAGATCATCTAGTTCCAAACCCCCTGCCATGGGCAGG